>FR990150.1:2443749-2634887 GCA_905404295.2 Ochlodes sylvanus
TGGAGAGTGGGTGTGCGTGCGTGCGTGTGTGTGTGTGTGTGTGTGTGCGCGCGTGTATAGCACACACGTGTGGAAACAGACGCACACATACACATAACCGAAGGTCGAGACATATTTATTGATGGAGAGCCTTGACATAATTATCATTTTTTTTATTAATAATTATAGTTCGCTGCAGCGCTAAATAATAGTTATGACATCTAACCAAACTATGTTTCACTTCTAGCACGTGTGAATTTTTATTATTGATTTGTATAATTTCAGCTTCATGTGCAACGAATGCGGCAAGAAGTTCGTCGACAAGACTCGCCTGCGCGATCACATAGATTGGGAGCATCTCAAGAAAGTCAAGTACCGCTGTCAGATATGCAACAATGTAAGTGATCGTTGACGCCACCTTTGTCGCCGACTGTACGGTTTATGTTGATAAGCTGTGAGAATGAGATAAAAAAATGGTTGCCTGTAAAGTCGGTTTTACGGGCGAAGATTTTACGTGACAACGTCTTTTTCTCGGTAGAATATTTATTGATATGAATATAATTAAATTGCGCAATAGGAACAAGGAATTGAATGAAAATAAGAATTGCACAAATTTTAACTATAGAAATATATTTTGTTTACTAAAACATTGTACATGTAAACTTAAACTTAACGCGCCGATTCAATGCGCCTAATTCTCTAGTGCTGCGCGCGCGACAGACCGATCATAGTTGAGTGGGAGAGAGACGCAAGGCATTCGGCGGGCCTCTCTCTCGTTCGGTGACTCATCGTAACGTTACCGAGCGTTACTATTTTTCATAAGTGACTCCCAGCTAACCTAATTTAAGACGTTGTCACGTCAAAAATATTAACATTCGATCTCATTTTTTTCGTGTCGTCGGCGTAAATTGTTCCTTTGCTTGTGTGAGTGACATAGATGTAATGCGTAGGTCTATACTCTGTCTACGGTAATCTCTCTCTGCCCCCCCACCCCCTCTCTATAGCTATTTGTATACACTTACAATGAATATGTCACCGTGATCGGTTCCAGGCGTTCAAGTGTCACACAACGCTATACGTGCACACACAGAACATACACACGAACAAAGAGAAGAAGGAGAATCTGTGTCACGTGTGCGGGAAGTCGTATCAGGTGAGTGGTCTCAGGTTGTGACTCAACTTCCGTTTCAAGGAAACGTTGCCGATTTTTTTCTTTTGTATCCCCTATCAAATTTATATGTACTGATTTACTATAAAATTGCAATGCTGATTCCGTTTCCGTCCACGCACAACACACACACACACACACACACACACACACACACACACACACACACACAGAGAGAGAGAGAGAGAGAGAGAGAGACACACACACAACAACAACAACAACAACCACATACACACGCACACAAAACCCCGTTTGATTTGTCAACAAATTCAACTGCCTATTTGTGTAATCCGGTTTTGGTTTCATATTAATGTCAATAATAATAATATAACGTATGTCTGTCCGTGTAGAACGCGTCGAAGCTGAAGTACCACATAGTGGCGATGCACACGAGCGAGACGCCGCACCGCTGCGCGCAGTGCGGCGCCGCCTTCGGCTGGTACTCGAGCCTGTACCGGCACGTGAGAGAGGTGCACTACGGGGTGAGGTGGCCTTGGATGGCCTTAACTGCCTTAGTGGCCTTAAATTGCCTTAGTGGCCTTAAATTGCCTTAGTGGCCTTAAATTGCCTTAGTGGCCTTAAATTGCCTTAGTGGCCTTAAATGGCCTTAGTGGCCTTAAATGTCCTTAGTGGCCTTAAAAGACATGTCGTGAGCGCTCTAGGCAAGCGCCCCATCGGTGTCCCTTTATTACGTGTACGTACATAAAAAAATCAAAATGCGTGCTATTCGCACGTGGTAAACTCAAACTCAAACTCAAATCATTTATTTCATGTAGGTATGATGCATACACTTATGAACGTCAATTTTTTGCATTTACCACCGTTTCGCTAAGGTGCCTTTAAATATTGATTTTTTAAATCTTTGAGGAGAAAAAGAAACGGCGAAAGAAACTCCTCGGCACATCTTTTAAAAAAAAAATGCTAGATTACAAATTTTATACCTATATACAGATACATACATACTAACATGAGTAGAACTGGTCGCAGATGTCTATGTCCAAGCATCTTTGTCATTAATATATTCTTCTACTGTATAATAACCTTTCTCTATTAGTCGTGTTTTTACATGTTTCTTAAATATTTGTAAGGGCAAATCAATAACAGACTTTGGTAACTTATTAAACAAGCGTACACCGAGCCCCACAAATGACCGCTGGACCCTACGAAGGCGGTACGAGGAAGTCACTAAATGGTGCATATTTCTAGTTTGCCGATCGGTAATATCGGATTTTTGTTTATAACAACTCAAATTTTTCCTAATAAAAATTAAATTGCTATAAACATATTGGGAAGCTACAGTTAGTACATCAATTTCTTTGAATTTTTCACGCAGTGATTCGCGTGATTTTAATTTATAAATTGCCCTAATAGCTCTTTTCTGTAACACAAAGATTGTTTTAATTTCCGCTGATTTACCCCATAGTAAAATACCATATGACATAATACTATGAAAGTAGGCAAAATAGACAAGCCTTGCTGTTTCAACGTCCGTAAATTGCCTTATTTTTCTTATAGCATAAACAGCCTTGCTAAGTTTACCCGCAAGTGTCGCTATATGGGACCCCCACTGGAGCTTACAGTCTAAAGTTATCCCCAAAAATACTGTACAACTTTCCATATTTAATATTTCCTTATTCAATTTAATGTCCTTATTACCGCTTTTAACATTTGGCAATGCAAATTCAACGCATTTCGTTTTATTAGATTAGTTTTTGGTAGAAGTGAAACTTCGAAAAAAACGAATGCTGTCAGTGCAAATATTGATGTTTTGCTTTGCTTACGTAAGCCGCTATTTTGCGGATGCATACGAATTGAATTCAAAAACACATTTCATTTTTTTTTCACCTGAAGTAGTAGCGGTGCCCGCTATGTGCGATATGTCAAAAAATGGAGAAAATTTGTGGCAATAATCGTACCAGAGGAAATAACGGACACTCTCTCGAGTCTCGAATAAATTGGATTTTTCTGTTCGAATAAAAATAGTGTTATTATCGCCAGAGATGCGTAAATATAATAATGTTGTGGCTTCCAATACGATTCTACGTTAGTTTCCGAAGGAAATCAAACATTTATAACATAAGAGCCCTCTATGAAGACCCGATTTTCGTCGTCGTATAAAAAAAATCAATAATATAAAAAAAATATGATGATAAAAACCAATGACGTCACAATAGGATACCTACACTACGGTAATAATATCACACAGTATTCCATCTTCATACAAACGGTCGGAACGCGAATCATACCTACGCGCCTCGGAGTTTAGTACACATTAAGTATACAACGGCCACAGAAGCGCCATAGGGACGATCGAACATGTCGATTTGTAATCAGGAAGCGTGCGTATACCTACCCACTTACATTCACTACAACTAGAAGGAGGCGGCCCTGGCGCGCGCGGCTGTAGGCATTTATTTCAAGGACAGGGCCGAGTCACACTACTGTATGATACTCATATATTACCGTGCCTACACCTACAATGTGTATTAATTTTCAGATGAAAGTTCCGGCTAAGAACGTGAAGAAATCCAAGAACAAGCTTCTTCGAGATCTGCTGATGCATCCTCACGAGGCTCCGTCGGCGCCGGCGGGGCCTTCCTAGCGACTTCTAGACAACCTTAAGTCTACATATAAATAAATAATAATAAATAACGCTACACACTCATAGCCCCACACTAGGATGCCCTGTGTCGTGGGCGTCTTGGACAACACAAGAACACACATCCAGATTGAAAATAGAAATGTAAACTCATAACCCTGCAATTCAAATTAGTCGGGAATCGAACCCAGGACCCTTGGAACGATCCAGCATGGTACGGGTTGTTGATTGTAAGTCAGACTGGATGCGTTGGTATATAACTTAATGTTATGAGAAAACATATGTTGTAAATATTCTCTCAGGTTTTTATAGACTGATATTGTGTACATTAATAGGTTTAAGTTATAATTTGAAGTGATTGAGTGAAATAAAATGTATTGAAATGACTTGGTTTATATTTGATGTAAACATTCGAAAGGCATCTAAAGACATTATCGCAAAATTTCTTAGAAGCTTCTTTTGCTACTCACATTACAGATTGCACTTATTACTTACTATAGTAACGGCAAAAAATTAAGGCCCCTTTGACACATTAAAATAGTGACGTGAAAAATGTTAATTTAGTATCGAAAAAATATGGTCAAGTGCGAGTCGCATCGATACATTTTTGGAATAAAAATTTTAAGCACCCTTTTTAATTACATATTTTGGAATGAGGATCGAATACTGAGTACCCCCTATTAATATCACAAGAGTCTTACGAATCACCTTATATTTAAGGTCTCCTCGGCTTTGAGCTCAGTAGTGGGCCTTGTTGGGTTGAGATGATTTATAGTATATTCATTTATGTAATTGACTTACTTACTTTATTAAAGGTGGCACTGTATTTTGTTAGTAAAAACGTGAAGGAATTTGTTCGCGGTACCATATACTTTGTTTATATGGTCCCGCATTAGTCCATAATATTTAAATATATATATTGTTTCAATATCCATGTAATTAATTAACTTTGGGTCTTAAAGTTATACATTCGATAAATTTTATGACTTTTTGCACATCACTATAGATCATGAAGAACAGCAATTTGCTCCTTCAAATTTATGTAATAATTTATACGAAACTTGATGATCGGACAGACGTCAAATAAACTTCATCGGGGCCTTCCTTTTGTGCCGCACCTATAGCTAGAATATCAAACTCATGTCCGAGAAGTTTTATCTTTGAAATAATCATCAAGTGTGTAATAACCTTTCGTCATAAGAATGCCTTTAACATGAATATATTTGACTTACACCGTCTGCTAACTGACTAACCATCCTAGTCCCGATGTGAGTTCTGTGCTGGTCACAGTTGTCATGGGCAACAAAAGGTAATGCAAGCTCTTTTGCTATCTCAATTCCATAAAAATGTAGCCTGCCTACTTATTTACTGGCTATGAACACAAAACAACAATGTTTCGTTATATAAGTGTTTTATTAACCATTTCAACTTAAGTAAGACATGCGACAGCACTATTTACATGGATAACAGTAAGTTTATTTCTAAATATCAATGATGTGTCATCGTCAAACATCACAAAGTCAGTATGATTCTTTACATAATATGATAAATCATTCATGTATACTAGGAAAAGAAAGGGACCCAAGATATATCCCTGCGGTACACCCATCACAGGCGGGGAAACCGATTAATTAACATAATATAAGCTAACATTTTGCACCCCATTACTAAAATAGGAAGTAATCTCATTTGTTTTGTACGTCGTAGTTACTAAGTTAAAACACGAATAATTCAATTATTGTTTGTGCTACAATCAAAGGCTTTAGATTGGTCACAGAAAACATCTATGGCATTTTTAAATGTCTCCTGCTATAAAGATAATTATGCTTTACAACTTCTATAAATGCGTGTAAGTAGCGTGTGTATGTGTGTATATCAATTATATAAATAATATAATCTTAAATGATTTGTAGCGCATAATACAATACAAAAAAAATACAATTATTCTTTATTGTGCACATACATAGAAACAAAGTTTTACACCAGACTTAATGTTATTGTAAATGGTGTGTGGTGACATCGCACCAGCTCACACAATAACGTCACACACAAGCCTGAATCACGCTATCGAAGTTCTGTACACTGTATGATTTTAAACTTAACTCATCGCGGATTGTACTCATTTTATTATGATACGGGTACTCACGATATGTATTTTGAAACGCCGATATTTCGACCCAGTTGCATGGATCGTGGTCACGGCTGAACTGCGGTTGCGCGGAGAAACTTTTGACAGGTGACACTTGACACTAATACATTCGTCAACTACTGTGTGACTAATTAATACAGTAGTGTCACCTGTCAAAAGTTTCTCCACGCCACCGCAGTTCTGTACACTGCTCGCATAATTTGAAAATTACACAATGGTGCATTAGTGTGTGCGCGTGTATAATGAATGGTAATTTAGCTGATTTTCTAGTCTAAACGTTTTTCTACAAAAATCACACGAATATGGTTTCTTGTCTAAATGTAAAATATTGATAAATGTTTTTGAAGTTGCCATTTATACCTAAATACTTTTTCACAAACATTACAGTTATAGCGATTCTCATCTGAGTGTAGATTCATATGCGTTTTTAGCTGATGTTTCAGCATAAACGACTCTTTGCAAACATTACACGGATATGTTTTTTCTCCAGAATGTATTCTCATATGGATTTTAGCTGAGCATTTATAATTGAAACTTATTTTACAAATTCTACACCAATGTACTGCATCATCATGTTTTTTAACATGACGGTGTAGTTCAATCTTACAATCTGTTGTATAATCACACACACCACAGCAATATGACTTTGATGCGTGATCTCTCGAATCTATGTAATATAATGATAAATGTTGTGTAAGTTTCCATTTATACCTAAATGCTTTTTCACAAACATTACATTTATAGGGTTTCTCATCTGTGTGTATGTTCATATGGTTTTCCAGCTGATATTGTCGCTTAAACAATTTTTTGCAAACAGCACACGATTGTGGTTTTTCGTCATAATGTATTGTCATGTGGATTTTTAGCTGATATATCCGCTTAAACGATTTTTTGCAAACAGCACACGAATATGGTTTTTCGTCAGAATGTATTGTCATATGGGCTTTAAGTGACGATTTACGAGTAAAAACTTTTTCACAAATTTTACACGAATGTACTACATCATCATGTTGTGTTTGAACATGCCGGCATAGGTTATTCCTACGATCTGTTTTATAATCACACATGTCACAGCAATATGACTTCGAAGCGCCATCGTTCGAATGTTCCAGCAACTGAATACCACTGACAGTTTGATCATCTGTGGAGCCGCCGTCAGTTTCCGGTGGCTTTTGATTCTTCAACGTACCAAAATCTGTCAAAATAATGTCAAATTTACATATCATTTTAGAGTGAAACAAATTTGTTGGAAAGAGACCAGAAATATCTTCAAACACATGTTAGACATTTAAATTTTATTAAAACATTTTGGAACCTTGTAAAACGCTACCATAATATAATAATTAATCTAATAGCAACCTTAACACATGTAGGTACAATTAAGTCCCATAAACAAGGTGATTTTTTAGTCACTTGGCGTATTAATAGGGGTTACTCAGTATTCCATTCTCATTAGAAATATGTAATTAAAATGAGTGCTTAAAATTTGACGTAATTATTCAATAGTGTGGACAAACTGAGCGCACACGGTTTAAACTACTCCACCGAAGGTCATTAACCACGCCCGCACGGCCGCGCCGTACTGCAGATCGCTATATTACGGGCGCTCGCACACCGTGTCCATACATTCCGAATATTTTTAGATAATTTTGTTTGCCATTTTTGAAATAACAATCGTGTAAAATTTTGACTTCAAATTTTTAATCATTACCTATGACCATGTTCTTTCATGTCCTCGAGTACGTCAAGTGAAACAAAAATCACCCAGTATAACATTAACAAAACAGAAAAGCGACTTCAAAAAGTTATAAAATAATGTACTCAACATCATCAACGTAGTCGAAGTCAATTAAAGACGTAATATTAGGGATAACAATTATAATTACGATTCGATGTTAACATTATCATTTCTTCTCCCACGATATTCTCGCGTAGGTGAATTTCCTGCGGATATGCTGTTTATTAATGATGGAGCAGCCATTTGATTCACTTGCGATGATGATGTTATGACTTTGGCATCTAAATCTTGATCACATTGCTGCTTCAACAGTATTTTCATTGCCCTAAGTAAGAAAATGCAAATAAGAATTTTACGAGCATGGGATAAGTTTTATAAATAAACCAGCTGACCCGGCAAATTTCGTACCGCCTCAGAATATCAATAAAAAAAAGCTGAATTTTCATATCATAAGGTGAGTAACACCTTTCAAACCTTCCCCGGACTTCCACGAATAATTCAAAACCAAAATTAGCTAACCCAGTCCAGCCGTTCTCGAGTTTTAGCGAGACAAACGAACAGCAATTGATTTATATAATAAATAGCTGTGCCCGCGACTTCGTCCGCGTGGAATTTAATTTTAAAAAATTCTTAAATAAAAGTATCCTAAGTTACTCCTAATTACATCAGCTATCTGCCAGTGAAAGTCCCGTCAAAATCGGTCCAGCGCTTCCAGAGATTAGTCCAAACAAACAGACAGACAGATAGACAAAAATTGTAAAAAATGTTATTTTGCATCCATATGCATTTAGTAAAAAGCGGTTATTTTAATATTACAAACGGACACTCCAATTTTATTTATTTCTATAGATGTATAGATTAATATTTACAATTTTTTTCTCCTCCGGTATTCTCGCATGCGTTGAGCTGCACTTTTTGCCGGTTTTTTTGATGACCCATCATCATGTTCTTCTGACGGACCATCACATTGTATATCTTCTTTAGCAATTTCAACTACTGCATCCGACTCCTGGCGTTGCTTACTTTTATGTTTAAGCAGTGCTCTTCGTGCTCTGAATTCTCGAGCACGTTCTGCAGGAGTTTTTGGCGCTTTACTTAGCCTACAATTTCGTCATTTTACTTTGGTAAATTTAGTAAATTAGAGTCATGAATGATTACAAAAGTAACAATTAATTTACCTAACTCCACTTTTTCTCTGTTTGTGTACATCATCTATAGCGGGATTTTCATCATCAGCGTCTATTTTATCATTGTCATGTTCAATCACGATGTCACCAATCATTTGTAATGGTGAACATCTAGAATTAATAAGTATTTTATTGTTTACGTGTAAGCTAAATTTTCTGTTATCCTATTTTAAAAATTTGCTGAAGTAAATTGTAGAAACGCGAGGCCGAAATACGGAAGAGGAACAAGGAAAAAGAGAAGAGTGACAGAGAGAGAGACAAGAAAAGGGCAGAGAATCACGCGCCCCAATGCCGAGAGTAGAATGCCGCGTATTATAGGGAGAAAATAGACAAGGAAAAAGGTACGCTGCATATGACAATTGGACACCAGCAACTAGTATGAAATACGCACTCACCTTCGTGAGTCATTATCAATTGATTGGGTCTGACTAGATTTAAAATTTTTCCTTGAACATGTTGTCACACACTTTTTTCTCTTTTTATGCACAATTTCCGTACGTAATTTCTTATTAGTCGATGGTCCTGGAGCACCGCTTTCATGTTTACAATCTGTATCACTTCCTGCCATATTTTGTTATTAATCACCCGAAAATTCATAAAATATGCACTTTAAAATAAATTTTGAATTTTGTTCACTTAAAACGTGGAATATTTAATGTATTGAACAAAATATTAATTTATAAAATTGTTCAAGTACGAAATGAAATTACGAAAAAATCAAGAAATCACCGTTCGCGTAACGCTAACAAACTCGCAAACTACCCACTGACTGAGATATAAACATATATATTTCATACTAGCGACCCGCCCTCGCTTCGCTTCGGGAAACTTACCTCTTCATCCCTTTTTTTCGCAATAAAAGGTATCCTATGTCCTTTCTCAGGGTCTAAAGATTGCCTGTGCCAAATTTCATCAAAATCGGTTGAGAGGTTTAAGCGGGAAAGCGTAACAGACAGACAGACAGACAGACAGACAGACAGACAGAGTTACTTTCGCATTTATAATATTAGTAGGGATGAGAGAAAGAGAAAAAGAAAATGTGTGGTCGCACCTTTCTCTCTTGCCCCTACAGTAATATGCGAAACGTAAGTCTCTTTCAATCTTCACTAACTTATATCTCCCTTTCAACTTCCGTTCGCCTCGCTCGATCACACTTTTCGTAACGCTCTAGTCATCCACACAACTTACTCCCCAAGTCATGCGTCCGTAGAGTTTTACTTCAAACATAGAAATCGGTTCACAAATTTAATCACGGAGAAATCACTTTACATACATTAAAACAATATAGGCGTCTATTTTCGACGCCTATATTGAATATTAAAACTGATTGTTTATCATTAAAACATTAACACTTACCCCTAGGTTGAAAAATCACTCCATTATTCATACAATCACTAGTTTTTTCAATTTTAGGACTATATTCAATAGCCACATCACTGTATTCAAACTTCACAACATTACCAATTGCATCTTCATATAGTTTAGGGGAATACACCACATTCTGTTTGAATGCTACTTCATTAACAACATCTTCATTAACGCCATCATTTTCAATGTTAACATCAACAGTTTCTTTCTTTAAGTCGGAAGCATTAAATACCTCTTCATTGGCCAAATCATTATTTTCCGTTTTAATCTTATTAACAGCCGTATCTTCTATATCACTTCTTTTATCATCATCATTAATATAGCTACGATCAATCAGATTATCGACTTCAAACTTCACGTCGTAAACATTTTTAAAAACATCAGAATTCTCAATTGTCGTATCATTCCGTTCATCTGTCAATTCGGTTACTTCGTCCTCTTTATCAAAGCTTAAATTATCTTCGTTTAAAATGTCTCCTAGATCAGAATCGAATCTATGAATCGCCTTCTCTGATTTCACCAACTCTACAGTTATCTGAAACGATATTAAGGAGGATGATAATCTAGAAAATCTGGGTAGAAAGTTCGTTCCAGTTTTTAACCGACTTCAAAAAATGGAGGTTCTCAATTCGAATGTATTTTTTTATGTTACCTAATAACTTTTTACTGGGTGAAACGATTTTGATCATTCTTTTTACATTGTTCCAGTGTTCCATTTAAATTTGAGCGACATCTGACACGTTTTTGAGTTATTCCTAATAAAGAGTATTCTTTATTACTTTATTATTACTTCGAATACGTTGATGATGGTCTCATACTACCTGTCGATGTCGAAGTCGGTCTTTTTGGATTGATTATATTATTGTAGTCACACATAATACTCACACGGCTATGTTTCTTGACCAAATATTGAAGCCACAGGTGCGCTCGCCAGGTCATGTTTTTGAAACAAACGCTGAGTCTCAATCGCTCGGAGCACTCGGTGCAAACGTACTGAGGCAAGTTCTCTTCGTCGCCTATCTAACAACAAACTAACTCAATCCAAAGCTATACTGAAAACTATTGGAAATACCATTTGGCGTCAAAGAAAAAAAAAATTTTTAGCAGCAATTGTGTGCCGATTGGAAAGGTAACTAACAAGAGGCGTTTTAATTAGGTCACAGATGCGCTGCTACTCTTCATGACTCAGATGGTTCCCTCTAAAGTGTAGCCACACGCCTTTCTAACCGGAACACAATTGCTGTTAAAACAATTACTACACGATATAAATGGTACTAGGTACCGTGGCGGGCCACAAACCCGGGTCTAAGCTCTACTACCTATTATCGTTTAAAGCAACAAGAAAATTAAAGTGAGAGATATGTGTACAAATAACTCACCTTGATTCCAGTTAAGACTTCATACTGTTCTTCGAATTTTTTGAAAAGATGCATATCGTTTCTGTTGCCGTCTGTGGCAAGACATATTCTGCACACCTGGTGAAACACAAATTTCTAATTTTACATAGCGCTTTTGACAATATAAACTTTTCTAATGTAACCTTATGGCGTTTGACATAACATTGACAGAATGCGTGCTGCAAATATTCGAATTGAATATCTATATTAATATTATAAAGAGGAAAGATTTGATTGTTTGTTTGCATCGAATAGGCTTCAAAACTACTGAACCGATTTGAAAAATTCTTTCACTGTTGGAAAGCTACACTATCCCCGGGTGACATAGGCTATATCATATATTATAAAATGGTTGCCTGTAAAGTCGGTTTTACGGGCGAAGATTTTACGTGACAACGTCTTTTTCTCGGTAGAATATTTATTGATATGAATATAATTAAATTGCGCAATAGGAACAAGGAATTGAATGAAAATAAGAATTGCACAAATTTTAACTATAGAAATATATTTTGTTTACTAAAACATTGTACATGTAAACTTAAACTTAACGCGCCGATTCAATGCGCCTAATTCTCTAGTGCTGCGCGCGCGACAGACCGATCATAGTTGAGTGGGAGAGAGACGCAAGGCATTCGGCGGGCCTCTCTCTCGTTCGGTGACTCATCGTAACGTTACCGAGCGTTACTATTTTTCATAAGTGACTCCCAGCTAACCTAATTTAAGACGTTGTCACGTCAAAAATGAATTGCTGTGCGTTAGTCACGCTAAAACTCAAAAACGGCTGTACCGATTCGGTTGAAATTTTTTGTGTGTCTTCAGGTGTATCCAAGAATGGTTTTGATTTACAATTGGACCCCGTAAGGTGGTGCTGCTGTCGATATGTCACCATATTATTATTTGTTTATTAATTATAGAGCGGTACGAAGTTCGCTGGGGCAGCTAGTTCATAACAAAGAGGATATATAAACACTACGTTTTATAAGGCAGGACCACGTCTATCGGGTCAGCTAGCAATAAATAAATACATGAATAAATGAGTTACCTCAATCATATCTGGTTTTATTTCGGTATGTTGTGAAGGGGACCATGTCTCTGTAGACATAGAACGACTAGATGTGCCAGGTGATTGCATATCAACTGCAGACTCTCCAACCTGAATAATAAAAATAAAAAACTTGAGAGGTGTCAAGGGACACCCGGATGGAACGAAGTTCCTTTCGATTAATTAGTGAACGTTGAAGGAATTGCAATAAAATTTTATTTTTTTAAGTTATAAAGCTAAACCTACAAATCTGAAAATGTCAAGTGTGGCACACTGCTGCCATCTAACAAAAACAACAAAAACAAAACTACGCATTTGCTTATTACAATAACGCTCCACGAGATGGCGCTGTACACAAAAAGTGTCGTGACAACTTTTCGTAAGAATTAAAAGTGTCGTGACAACTTTTCGCAAGAATTTTTTCCGTCCAGCCCACTTTCACAACGCGCGATAAGGAGCTTCGTTCCAATATGTTTAATATTACAGTTTTTGAAAAACAGAATAAACCTAATAGATTGACGCAAATATGTACAGCCGGTTACACTTTTAGCGGTGACCGTCTCAGTCTTCAAAGCTAGCAATAATAAATATGTGAACGAAATGGAACGAGACTCTTACTAATAACTACTAACTGGACTATTACTAAAAACTACTAACAGGACTGTCTGTCTCTAATGAACTAGTGTTAGCAACAGTCCCTGTCCCATTCCTCATACTTATCAATCAATATATCAATTATCAATATATATATTATATACATACACATATGCCTTCGGGCGGGGGTTGAGGGGGGGGAGAGGGGAGTGAGGTGGATATAGTGGATAGGTGGAGGTGGTGGTCGTAGATAATATAGCGAAAAAGCATGCTCATTTTAAGAATGCTTTTTAAATGCATGTATACATTTAAGTTGTTCAATTCTCCCAGTTCAGTACTCACTTGAACTAAGTCCTCTCGGGAATTGCTCCGGGGTAGCGGTTCATCCCTTATCTGACGCAGTATGCCCTGAGCTTCGGTAGGAATAGCAAAATTGTTGAGTCGTTTCCTGTTCGGGTTGGTGAACGAAGAGTCATCAAAATGATTGCTACACAGCATCCTTTTCTGCATGTACAATAATCTCAAGGCTTGTTGCGACGACCAATCATTTTCGGGAAAACAATATTTTGCCCAAACCGTTGACCTGAAAAATATAAATGTTACAATCAGTTGTTTACGTAAAAAATCTATAATCACAATATTTTTGAAGTGGTACTTCTATAGCGTACAATCTGCTACTCTCCTAATGCTATCCGCTACTGCCACGTGAGCATAAGGTAAAAATGTAATCACTGTTCGTTACTTTTCTGTTAAACAATAGTTTTTTAGTTAAACGCACACACGTGAGGGCCTGCTTTTAATCCTGCATCAACCTCGAATTTTCCAAAATGATGTGCATATTGGAAATTAATTATCACTTGCTTCAATGATCAGACATCAACAGCCACCTTAACCAGATATACTACGGCCTATTATCCTCACATCATGAGAGCTCACTAGTGGAACAGTTACGGGTTATGATGATAAATTAATGGGTCGGGTTTGGACTACCCGCCTACTTCCAACCCTCGGTGGGAAAGTTACCATTCTAAACCGCTGCCAAATAACTCAAGTACTTACTTCAGAGACCCATGGCCAGATGGCAGAGGAAATCTATGGAAAGTCAAAGAGGGATCACCCCTTGATGTTATACCACATTTTTAACATCTATAGACTGCCTTTCTTCCCATGCTGAAGATCTAAACAAGCAACTAACAGAACTATTGATTCAATTGATTCTCTACTTATTAACTCCCTCCTGGGGCAACCGAGTACCGTGGTATAGAACAGCCGGCGGTTCTTGGCCGCCCTGAACTTTGTTCGGATCGCTGCGCAGAAGTCAATTTTAGGGTCGAAATGGTGGCAAGACGTGCGGGGTGTCACTTTGAGCATTGTTTGTTTCAGTCACACGCTCTGTGTTTGTGTCGCTATATCTCTCTAAAGTACAGTACCTGCGCGCTATATCCGAAAGCCTAACTTCGGAGCGGCCTAGAACCGTCGGCAGTACTATTATTTCAACACCTCACCCCTTTTAAGTACGAACGTAGTGTTAACTGTTTACGTACTCCCTGCAGTAGAATATAATAAAATAATTTGTCAACTGACTTCTACTCTACCCCTAAATTACGTTCCTACCAACATGTTAAGCCAAAGTATACAAGATTTCGTGTTTAATCACTCACAAGCTCACAACTGAAACTCACAACTTCTCTGATGCTTCAAGCATTAATGTCAATATCCTACTGGTAAGTGGTAGGCGTGGGCGGTGCAAACCGTAAATAGGTTTTGAAACTGTATCGGTACAATACCTAAAATACGATATTGGGTTTTACAATAACTATTTAAGTATTTATCAGCCGAAACTATTTATCTGCGCCGCTATTAGCGGTGCAGATAAATAAATAGTTTATCTGCTAAATGGAAGTTGATACCTGTCACAGCTGTTGTCACTTGTCACATTTGACATTTCGTTCGGCGTTCGGAATTGAAAACTTTGAATTCAATCTTCTGATTTATTATTTTTTGTGCTGAATATTTTATCACAGAACTGTTAGGAGATAAAAAAAAACAATGTCAATATATTGGCACAGAGTAGTTACAACTGCGAGCAATAAAAGCATGCTTTTGCTTAAAATGAGCATAACGTGTATCTCTACTCTACCTTAATTTTTAAATACTCTGTGAAATAAATAAACTTCAACTTCATCAGCTTCATCTTCAATAATAACATTAGTTTACATTTTAGAAATCAAATCAAAATCAATCATAATCTTCTGTTATTCTGATTTCTGTTCTGTTCACACATTTATGTCAATGTGTTTACATCACAGTCTAGCTTTCACTCTTCACAGAAAAAAGATAAATCAATGGTTCAATTAAAATAAAACGTAGGTAGTATATAATTTTTTTATAATCTTTTGGGTTCAATAATATTGGGGGGCCCGCACCCGCAAGCACTTCGTCTTCGTCGTGGCATGAATCGAACACGAACTTATATCGTGAGTTTATTTATTGAATAGTTCTTTACACAACATTTCATTTTAACTAAAAGGTGAATACCGTCGGTGACGGTCGGTGTGAGTGATTTCAACATGCGCTGCGCCTTCCCTGCGTGTTGTCGCGATTTCGACCAAAATTCATCTCCAGGAATATTGTTTCACAGGTATTTTAATTTTGTATTTATTAAAATGGTATAGTTTAAAGTAATTAGAAAGTCTTGGGTTACATACCTTTAGTATCATGTATCGTTGTATACAAGTGATAATTAAATTCTAATACGCACATGATTTTTCTTAAATTAGAGGTGCATACTGGGGTTAATCGGCAGTTGGCGGACATTTACATGAGTGTACCAGACTCACTACCAACCGAGACAAGTGGCGATTGCTCGTGAGGCGCATAACATCTGCCCGCAGTAATGATACTACGTGACGACCACGACCACTCTGACAAGAGCGATACGACAAAGAAGAAGAAGAAGAACTGGGGTTTTACCACTCGCCTATCACTGCTCATGCATAGCAACAGACAGACTGCGACAGGAGTATAGTGTTCTGTGATCCAGGCTGACAACAAATGTCATTAGAACAGGTCCAAAAGTACAACTCGCGTTGTATGAACGTTACGCGTCTAAAATTTCAATATCTTTGTGTATTATTGTATATCTTGCAGGATACCTGATGACACGTCTCTCTGCACAACTTGGATGGAAGCACTCGGCCAGTCACACTGGGTGCCTGAGCCAGGCGGGTATATCTGCTCTGATCATTTTGTGGACAAGGACTTTTTGAAGACCGAACTGAGAGATCAGTCATGTAGTTCGGCCGTTGTTGTCAACCATAAGGTTTGTGTTATCAGATTATTATTGTCAGGTTGCTATTACTATCAACAACTAGGAGAACTAATTGACACTAGCAGTCGCTATCCCAGTCCTCATACCTACTAACAAACTAACCAACTAATGTTCTAACACTGTCTGCTAACTGACTGTGTCCCAGTCCCAATGTGAGTCTTGTTCTTTGTTGGTCACAGTTGTCATGGGCGGCAGCGGAAGGGTGGTGCTGTGTGCTGTTTTGCAATCTTAAATCCATAAAATATAATTAAGGGATATAATTATATATATATCAACAAGCTATAAAGTATAGAGGACGCCCTTCCGTACAAACAGTCATTTAAAAATGGTATCAAATCCAATTTCACAAAAAACAGAACGACGAATGGGCTGACATTGCCTACTAGGCCGCAGCCCAGTATTCATTATGCTATTTTTGATTGGTAGTTACACTTCTAGGTATTCTTTTTTGCTGATATATATGTATATATTATGAGTTCACCTTAATTCCATTATCCACAATATTAACAATCACAATTTTTTATTTCCTCAGATGTGCAGGATATGTTTGGCCACAAACTGCAAAATGTACTCGATGACATCATTTAACTTGAACGAGGCGTATGAAACTTTAACTGGAATCTCGGTAAGATATTGTAGAACACTTATCTTTCACAGCGTGGTGGAGTGTGATCCTAGCTGCATAAATCATGAAGCAGAGATGGACAGAGATTGCAATTTATAATCGGATTAGTATACCTGCCCTCGCTTCGGGAAATCTGTTCCTTAGTACGCTCACTCCAAAATTGTTAGCCATAACCCGCTCACGAATTATTTTCCTGTGCGTTAGTTGTCATTTTGTGAACTCCTAAGATATTCATTTAAATTATATGGTGTAAAGGCTTATCATATTGTGGCTGAAATGCTTAAGGTGACTAAGATATTTAAGTCTGTAAGCATTATAACTGTATCCCTCTAAATAACTTTCCAATAACCGTATTGTACGTGACCATTTTTGGTGTGAACCGCATGAAAATCCGTTTAGTTGTTATTGAGTTCATCGCGAACATACAGACAGACGTGGTGGGGGATTTATATATTAAGATTACAGATTACTTTGGGGCTTACTGTTGACTCAAAAACTAACCTACTAATTATCGTAGTACACCACAATCAAGGAACGTTTGCTTGGACTTCTAGATGGAGCTCCGTCCACCCTAAATACATTATTAGAGCCCCCACAGGGCGTTCTCTTAGAGATTTTCCTATAAATGAAATTTGAACAGTGAACTGGTTTGTTGTCAGACGGCAGACGAAGAGCAGTTACCTCGGTACGTGTGCACCGAGTGCGCCGACCGACTGATGAACTGCGCACGCTTCAGACGCAGGAGTCTGCAAGCGCACTCGATGCTGCTGGATGTCGCCAGGAGACACGGCCGTGTGAGTATTATGTTTAGAAATAATACAACGACTCAGTAACGGAAGAGTTTTATGTACATATATTGATTGATGATTTCTTTTCAGATTACTGTAGAATTGTTACAAACTGCAAAGAAAATCCTTAATTCACTAAATAGTGATGCAGAAGACCAAGGAAACGTTGATCATTTGGACTTTGATGATAGCGATTTAGACAAAGTAAGTAAGTTGGCATGCATAACACGTGACTCGAGACGGGAAGTCGTTGACATGTATGTAAATGTAAAAAAATATAAGCCTGAAATCGATGAAGCGTTTGACCGCAGAAATAATATTGATGATGAAACAAACATGGCTATAGATGACGAACACACAGAAACTAACGATTTGAACAATCAAGACGTTGATGCCTGTTCATCACACTTAGAAATAGAAATATCAGCAAAGAATGATATCAATCGAGATGGTCTTAGTGTGTGTTCATTCAACATTAAGAATGAAACTGTTGATGATAACATTGAAGATGGCGTTACTAATCAAGTTGGTAATGAAGTGACGTCCAATAGGAGTGTGGTGTGTGCAGCTGGACGGAATGACGTCACAGTTAGTAATGTTATGAAGACGGAACACATTGATGTGGCTAAAGTAGGTACCGTTAAAGTTGAGACACCGTCCAGTGATTGTTTGGAGTATCTACCCTCGGGTATGACCGCGGGTAAGTAGAAATGTTTTGCTGTCTGTAATTATATAATACTAGCTGCCCCAGCGAACTTCGTACCGCTCTATAATTAATAAACAAATAATAATATGGTGACATATCGACAGCAGCGCCACCTACCGGGTCCAATTGTAAATCAAAACCATTCTTGGATACACCTGAAGACACAAAAAAATTCAACCGAATCGGTACAGCCGTTTTTGAGTTTTAGCGTAACTAACGCACAGCAATTCATTTTTATAATATATGATATAGCCTATGTCACCCGGGGATAGTGTAGCTTTCCAACAGTGAAAGAATTTTTCAAATTGGTTCAGTAGTTTTGAAGCCTATTCGATGCAAACAAACAATCAAATCTTTCCTCTTTATAATATTAGTATAGATTTGACGACCCGGATGGCGCAATGGTTAACACGCCGGATTGCTGTTCCGAGGGTCCTGGGTTCGATTCCCAGCGAGGCGGAAATTTGAATGATGAATTTAAACTTCCGTTCTCGGTCTGGGTGTGTGTGTTCTTGTCTTTTGTGTTGTCCATGGCGCCCACGACACAGGGAATCCTAGTGTGGGGCTATGAGTGTGTAGCGTTATTTATTTAATTTATGCGATATGAAATATAAAAAAATAACATTTTATCGAATTTTTCATTTTGTTTTTGTTGTTAAATTTCCTAATATGTAGTTCCTGATAGTTTTACTCACTTTTTATACTCACTTTCACATTCAAACAGTTTAATGTATTGAAATAATACAATGTTTTGTGCACAGATGAAGATGTTTGTGGCGACCCTCTTCGTACACAAGAAGCGAGACAGGAAGCCGAGAGAGGGACGAACACATCGCAACATTTAAATGAAATGAGGATTGACAACCAACAGCCACCGGAAGCTGACTGTTCTTATCAAACTGACATTGTTATTCAGTTGCTGGAACATTCGAAAGCTCATGCATACTATTATTGTGATATGTGTAATTATAAAACAGATCGTAGGAGTAAACTTAGCTGTCATATCCGGACACATTTAGTTAATGATGGTCGTTCAAAAATATGCAACTCTAAAAAATCCGTTCAGAAATATATGAGAAGACTTCCTGGAGAAAAACCATATTCATGTGATGTTTGCAAAAGAGTGTTTACATTGAAAAGTCAGCTGAGATTGCATTCAACAATACATTCCGGTGAAAAACCATATTCATGTGATCACTGTAGAAAAGCGTTCAGAGAAAAAAGTGTGTTAAAATCACATCTAAAAACACATTATGGTGAGAAACCATATTCATGTAATATCTGTAAAAATGCGTTTACAAGAAAAACGACTTTAAAAAAGCATTTAATAAAACATTCTGATAAGAAACCATATGCATGTAATGTTTGCAAAACAGTGTTTACAGGAGAAAACCAGTTACGATTGCATTCAGTTATACATTCTGGGGAAAAACTATATTCATGTGATATTTGTGGTAAAGCGTTCATACAGAAAGATAAGTTACAATCGCATTTAACAATTCAGTCTTGTACGAAAATATATCCATGCGATGTTTGCGAAAAAGTGTTTAAAAGTAAAAAACAGCATCGATATCATTCAATGTTGCATTCCGGTGAAACACCTTATTCATGTAATATTTGCAAAAAAGGGTTTAGACGGAAAGATCACATACAAGCGCACTTAGCAACCCATTCTAATGAGAAGCCATATACATGCGATATTTGCAAAGCGGGTTTTAGAGAAAAAAAACAGCTACGTGTGCATTCAACAATACATTCTGGTGAGAAACCACATTCATGTAATATTTGTAACAAATCGTTTAGGCTAAATTATATGCTAAAAAAGCATTTAACAACACATACTGGCGAAAAACCACATTCATGTGATATTTGCCGAAAAGCGTTCAAACGGAAAGAGCATTTACAAACGCATTTATTAATACATTCCGATGAGAAACCATATTCGTGCGTTATTTGTAAAAAAACCTTTAAGCGCAAACAAAATCTGAACACGCACTTCAATTCACATTCTGGTGAATGATTTTTTATGTAAATTATACTTCATTGGAAGAAATGCTTACTTTGATTAATTGTGTTCTGGTTAGAAAGTCGTGGAGCGGGGTAAAATTCATTTCAATTAATTTTCATATGAATAAATGTATATACATATACTAGCTGACCCCGCGAACGTTGTTCCGCCATATAGATTGTGAATGATTAAAGCGCGATTTAAATTTGAGGGGTGCAAGTGGGAAAGTGAAAATTTGGGATTATGTGTATTTTTTTACGCCACACCATAAAAAAATAACCAAAAAAAAAGTTTATCCTAAAAATGAAAAATAATCGTTTTAGAGCGAGCCACCCTTAACATTAAGGGGTATGAAAAATAGATGTTGGTAGATTCTCAGACCTACTCGATATGCACACAAATTTCATAAGAATCGGTCGAGCCGTTTCGGAGGAATATGGTAACTAACATTGTGACACGAGAATTTTTATATATAAGGTAACAAAAACAAATCATTTTGAATAGCTTAAATGTCGACTTTAGAGTAATTTGATATAATATTCATTACTTGTCACTTAAGTATTCATCCACACTATAGTAGATTTTGTCAATAATATTTTTTTATGTTATTAAATTTTTTAATCTTAATTTCGTTCTTTATTTTGTCAGGTAGTTTCTTATATACCTTTATCGACATTTGATGTGGGCCAGAGCTGTGTAAATTTAAGTTGTACGAGTTTGTTCTCATTACGTGATTCGTAACGATGGGGACCATCTTCTAATCTAACCGGAGACTACTTATCTAGTCTCCATTTGAGTCTGTGGTGCGGCTTCCTCATTTGCTACCTTAATACGATAAAAACAGAGTCTGAAAAATATTGCCCGTGTATTCTTGAAGTTGTTAATGTAACACTATTCAAAGAATGTTGTGTATTTTGATATTTTAAATACATCTACATATATCTATACAAATAAATAAAATTGGAGTGTTTGTTTGTAATATTAAAATAACTGCTTCTTACTAAATGCACTGAATATGGACATATACTAAAATAACATTTTTTGCAATTTTTGTCTTTCTGTCTGTCTGTCTGTCTGTCTGTTTGTTTGAGCTAATCTCTGGAACGACTGGATCGATTTTGACGGGATGTGGCGTTTTCTACGCGCACCATACTTTCTTGAATATAGTCTGTATCAGACCGCGGTACGAACAAGTCCGTACAAGTCGAGTTCGCCGCTCACGAATGTATGTTGTACCGCATTGTTATTCATCAGTTAAAAGTTATAATAGTAAACTTAGCTACCTAGTACCTAGCGCTAAATATTCCTAGACCAATATTAGAAATTTAGTTCAGCCGAGTTGCGTTAGATGGCGTTGAAGTCACTTTTTCGACTGGCATCTCTATAACCATACTAGCTGTACCTTGCCACGCTTCGCTGTTGTACAATGTATTGGGAACGAATATAGTTTCTTTCCATTTTTGAAAAAGTGCAGTTAGCTCGCTATATCAGCAGTTACGACATAGCTGAAGAACTGGAAATTGACCATAAAATAGTTTTGACCCGATTAAAAAATGCTGATTACCCAAAAAAACTGTATATTTGGGTGCCACACGAGCTCACTGAAAGAAACATAATGAACCGTGTGCTCATTTGCGATTCTTCATTGAGACGTAATGAAACAGAGCTTTTTTTGAAGAGATTGATAACTGGTGATGAAAAGTGGATCAAGTACAACAAGAACGTGTGAAAACGGTCGTGACTCGAGGTCAAAGGTAGTTCAGGCTTCACTGACTGTGGCAAACCTCGGGTAAACTCGCAATAAGCTGTTGTTGTTTGTATGGTGGGATTGCTAGAGCATTGTTTATTACGAGCTTTTACCACAGGGCAGAACTATCGATTCGGTTCTCTACTGCCAACAACTGATGAGATTAAAGCAAGAAGTTGAGAGAAAACGGCCGGAATGGATCAATAGAAAGGATGTGGTCTTCTGGTCTTTCATCACTATAACGCTAGACCGCACACATTTTTAGCCACTCAGCAAAAATTAAGAGAGTTTGGCTGGGAGTTGTTAATGCATCCACCATATAGCCCTGACCTTGCACCTTCAGATTTCCGTCTGTTTCGTTCTCTACAGAATTATTTAGGCAGTGTCAGGTTAACCACAAAAGAGGACTGCCAAAACGACTTGATGCGTTTATTTGATCAGAACTCCCAAAATTTCTAGAGCAAGGGGATCATGTCCCTATCTACAATATGGCAGAAAGTTATCGAACAAAATGGTATTAAACCATAATTAAATGTAAATAAACTTTGGAAAAAAATGTCTTGAATTTTTATATAAAATGCGAAGAAACTTTTTCCCCAACCTAATACAATACAAAGTACTCTGTGAATCTGTTATATACTCTTTGTCTTTGTAGAAAACGCGGGTTGCGGACCATAGACTAAAGTATACTTCAAATTAGTTCAAAATTTAATTAAAATGTATTTTGTTTAAAAAATATAATATAAAAAGTTTGATATTACATCTTAGATAGAGTTATTATTAAATATTAGTGTTGCTGTCTTAGAGTATATATTACGGTCGTAATATATACTCTAAGGTTGCTGTAGGTTATTATTTAAGTTAGTGAATCACAATTAGGCATGGCATGATTCACAAGTAACCGTGAAAAATCGCGCGAAAAACTTTTTCACGTGTCACGAACGTTACCTGCCGTGACGTAGTCGGTTAAAAATCCCGCAGTTACTTTTCGGCTACCTTAGCTACCTTTGGATATTTCGCAAAGTTCACGCCATAGATTATTCACGCCTCGTATCGTAGATCAGTCGGATATTTTTATTATCGTATTTCGCCGTAGACTCACGGTCACGACGACGTCAGAAAGAGCGAAAGAGGAAGGACGAATATTGAAATGCCTAAATACAGTCGTGTTAGAAAGAGCAAAATATAATTTACTGATTGGTCGCTATACGAATGGGTTTGAATAATTAGCTTAGGCGAATGTTTAAAAATAAACTTTATGCTTAGTTGCCTAAAGTATTAACTTCTTTGCGATGGTTTGTAGCACATCGTAAAAATATTTGTTTGTTCACGAACGAAATATCAAGGTATTATTTATTCAAAGAGTAGAAGGTGTGACATTAGAACATTGTGAAAAAAATAACTGTTCGATAAAATTAACGTGATATATATCGTGAAAAAAATTAAGATTTTCGCGAAGTGAAAGTTAAATAAAAGTAACTGTATTTTCCATGCCTAATCACAATCGTCGTGGGTCGTGATTCCAAAATTCTTGTCCTGGAGTCTCCTTTTACAAGTATCTTACTTATTTATTATTGTCAAGGACATTATAAAATTGTAACAAACTGTCTTAATGTAATTATCTAAATTCTAAATATCATGGTTAGGTGGTAGAGCTTACAGAATTAACCCGGGGTAACTCCCGCCACTTAGTACCATTTCTAATATGTAAGTAAGTAATTATTGTTTTAACAGCAATTGTGTTTAGTTAGAAGGGTGTGGTTCATGTTACAGTTTTTTAGAGGCAACCATCCTAGTCCTCAAGGGTAGTGTTATGAAACATTGCAAATATTTATAGTATTTATATATAGCTGTATATCATCGTCGCAACTGTCCCACTGCTGGGCTTGTGTCACCTCTCACAGTGTGAGGCCATAGTCCACAATGTTGGCCAGGTGCGGATTCGCGGCACCTTTGAGAAATCTCAGGGTCACTCCCGCATGCTTCCTCACGATGATTTCCCTCACCGAGCAATTTAATTCTGATACACACATAATTTTTGAAAGAGGTACATGCAGTGGTTCAAACCTGGGCCTCCCGGTTTGGGAGTCAACATACAATCACTCGGCTATCCCTGCTTTATAACATAATACTTCAGTCATGTCTTTTTTGTTCCATTTTTATATCAAACAGAATGCCACCATCAAAGTTTCTCGGACTTCCCAGAGGGAGACAGGCAAAGAATGCCTTTAGTATGCCTTTTAGTATTAAGTCTGCCTTGGTTCATTTTAATTTTACATATGAAAGTTTAAATAAATAATTCCGTTTTATGCTGTAGATTACCCGAGGAAACGTCTCTTCACATGGCCTGGAATGAGGCCATTGGCCATAGAGGCTGGATGCCGGAAGCTGGCAGCGTTATCAGCTCCAACCAATTCCTGGTAGGGGATTTGTTGGTGATTGTAATGAGATCGATCACTTTGGCTTGACCCAAGCCACCAGGCTACGGATGCTTTGAATCATATCTAGGTGCTATCTACTCATATAACCTAACCTAACCTAACCTACAATTATAAAATTTGTCAAGTGAGAATTTACACTACACACAATACAAATAAAATAAAATATCAGAAAATGGGTAGTTCATACTAATTTTATTATTTCACAAGTTCAAGTTCATTTAATTTTTACTTTAAGTTTTTGATAAAACGCACTCGTCCACGATGCATGCCGTGGCAACCTATTATTAAGACTACACTCAGCTAATAATTATGATATTATATAATGTACATGTATTAGTGTAATTTTCGTTGGTAGTCCTAAATAAATAAATATTCAACTAGTGGATCCACCCTCACTTGCTTCAGGAATCATGTTCCTTAATAAGCAAATTTGGAATTGTTAGGTGTGATTCTTTAAACTGACATTAATAACTTTTTTATATCTCAACCGATTAAAATAAAATACTAATACAAATCCGTACTAAGCCTTTGTTGCTGATAATACATATACTAGCTGACCCAGCGATCGTTGTTCCGTCATATAGATTACTTGTAGTGAATGAATACAACAAGCGCGATTTAAATTTGACGGGTGGGGGTAGGAAAGTGAAAATTTGGGATTATGTGTATTTTTTATGCTTGGCTTAGCTTGGCCCCAACCCATCAATGTCCCACTACTGAGCACGGGCATGTATTATATATGTATATTATATGTATTATATTTTTATGCTAGATCAATAAAAAATAAAAAAAATGACCAAAAAATAAAAAATAAATGTTAGGGGTGGACAACCCTTATCACTTAGGGGTATGAAAAATAGATAGTAGCCAATTCTCAAACCTACTGAATATGCATATAAAATTTCATAAAAATCGGTCAAGCCGTTTCGGTATATTATATTATAAGATACATTGTTGATTAATTTATATTATTATTTGATCCTCTAACATTTCAAAGTATGTATTTTATTTTCTAACAATAGTTTAATCTTCGACGTACAGACAACAATAAGTTGCAGATTTATTGTTGTGGTGTTTGCAGAATGGTGTGGGACGAGATAATAATATGAAGATGCCATGTTGTGTGAAGGTAAGGATTTTATTTTTATTTATTTTTATTTATTTTTATTTATTTATTTAACTCGGAATACATTCCATATCCATAAAGAACATTCAATAATTCAACATAACTCAACATTCCATATCCATAACGAACACAACTAGGTACTACAATTACAAATTTCATAATAATTACTACATTAATACAAAACAATAACTACAGGGGAAAATGAGCACTATTAAAATTGAATAAAATTAATGTCAAGAAATAAAATTAATGTCAATAAATAAAATTAATTTAAAAATAAAATAAAATACATAACAACATAAACATTATTGAATTATCATAAATCATTAACATTATTAAATTATTAATTGATTGCTATTTATTTCCAAGATACTTGTAATTAGGTTACTTGGTGCTAGACCACATCAAAAGACATTATATTGTGTTATTGATAAAGTTAATATCGCTCTGTGGTACGGAACCTGATGTGTGTGAGTCCGACTTGCCATTGCTTGGTTTTTATTATTTATAGTCTTATAAATATTTTTCAATTTCATAATTCCCAGATGTGCAGAATATGCTTTGCTGAAGACTGCAATATGAACTCGATGACAGCTTTTGGAGTTTTGAATGAGGCATATGAAACTTTAACTGGTGTCGTGGTAAATTATTTTTAAACATATTCATCCCTCATAACATGTAGAGTATTTTCCAGGTAGCTTCTACAACTGTTAATTTGACTCGCTTTACCTCGGGAGACCTCTCAACCTGATAAAATCACACATATTTGAAGTATTGAAAAAAATCGAAAGTTATCCCTATAAGTAATAACTCATTTTAAATATTTATTACTCTATTATCTATTTATTATCAGTTATAAATAGATAAAAAAATAAATTAACTCACTAACTAACAGTTTGGTGCCATAGTGTATTGGGAATCCAGTTTTATGAGATAAAACCACATTCTCCTTCGCATAACCTCAATCTTTAATCACTTTACAATTGTCACAAGTGCTACACAAAATGCCTTTGAAGTTGTATTGGAGAAGCAACAAGCCATTAAGTCTATGTTGTTGAAGAAACTAGCTGCTTTTGAATCCCAGTGTCAGAATCCAGCTGGCCATAGTAACACAACATTGGTACACAGCTACATGATGAGTTCCAGCTGTTCAAAACTGAAGTATGGTCTATAATGGTACTCCGCCAGCAAGTCACAGAGTGCTGCAAGTCCATAGAAGTAGTTGAGATGAGAAACCGGAGAAAATATCTCATGGTCCATGGCATACCTGAAAATACTGATGACCCACCTGGCTTCCTTACCAAGCTATTTGTGGGCAGGCTTCATCTACAGGAGTTCACTGCTGACTGCTGAGGGCAGGTGCGACTTAATTATCCGTTTTAAGGATTCTTCAACCAGATCAAGAGCTTGAAGGAAAAAGGCAGCGGTCAAAGGCACCTCTGTGGTAGTGTCGGAGTGTCTCACCCGTCAGAGGCCGCTAATTTGAATGGCAGCTCGCAATCGTGTAGGCAGTTGCTGAACTGCTTATCTCAATATATTCATTTGAACCCAACGGCTTTCGCCATCGCATCACCGCCCGATCCTGGACCATTCAACTGGGAAGAGCCATACGAACGCTCGACTTCTACGACAATCGTTGCTTCTAATGAAGCTAAAACAAAGTAGACCAAGAGAAATAGAAACCATTATTATCATAATCATACTGTTTCGTAGATTCATCTGTTGGCAGATTACGACGAGAATGTCAGAGAGAAAAGGTGCCAGCAGGATAGAAGAAATTTAAAGATGGAATTTGTAGAAAGTTCTCGAAGCAATAGAAAAGAAAGTACTAGTCTAGAGTACTATCCAAATTAAACTGCATGGCACATGAGTCCAGCAACCTCTGAAAAGAGAGACTGGGCGCCATAACCTCGTGCATTGTTCAGCAGCGCACCAAGAGGAGCGAAAGTTGGCCTTGAATATTTACCTCGGTACCTGTGCACCGAGTGCGCTCAGCGACTGATGGACTGCGCTCAGTTCAGGCGCAAGAGCTTGCGAGCGCACTCGATGCTGCTGGATATAGCCAGGAAACACGGCCGTGTGAGTATTACGTTTAGGTGAAACAAAGGAAGGAAACTGAAACTTCTCAAGTACTTTCGGAGCTCTATCTGAAGCTCTTAGTAATTGTAAAAAGAGCGCTTCTATATTTAATGATTTTGTAATAAACTAAAAAGTTCTTAAAATGTTGTTTCAGATTACTATAGAATTAGTACGATCGATAACTAAGAAACACGAATCCAATTCTGATACAATACAAAATCAAATTGATAATCACTTTGACCTTAACAATAAAGGTTTAGAGGAAGTTAATAAATTGACAGTTTTAGAGTCTAACACAAGATCCGAAGATGTTGATCAGTATGAAAATATTTATGATTCTAAGCTCGAAATCGATAATGCGAATGACCACAGAAATATTAATGTTGAAGATGAAACAAATGGCATGGCAGTAACTATTATCAAGACGGAAAATGATGATTTGAACAATCAAGAGAAGTTAAACACTTGTTCATCTAACTTAGATGAAGATATTGTTATCGATGACATTATAGCACAAAACGATATGATCAACCGAGACGATGTTAGTATGTGTTCGTTTAACTCGGAAGATATTGATGTAGATGTTGGTACTGTGGATAATGAAGTTAATACCAATCAACATGTAAGTGATGTAGTTAAATCCAATCGAACCTTAGTGTATCCAGCGAGACTGTTCGAAGATATAATAAACTACGTTCTTAAGATAGAATACAATGATATGGAGAATCTGTACACTTCTGAAATAAAACCATCCATAGACTGTAAGGAGTATCGACACTCGTTTTTATTTGTTGGTAAGAGATTATTTTGTTATTTTTACGTTCAATTTTCAGTTATAACTTTTTGAAGTGAAAACTCTTTTAACATCGTTGTGATTTGAAAGTCGATGAAACGGAAATGACGTGGAAAAGCGACCGTAAAAGAGACAGACACATTTTAATTTAATGCATTATCCGATTGCGTGCCCCAAAGGTTGGACACTAGGTTACCAACCGGTTAGGCAACCGGTTCTAGAGCACTACCTTTTACGGCAAAATGGCGGCTTACGTAAGCAAAGCAAAACATCAATATTTGGACCACAGATATAGAAAGAAAGCAGATGGAATATTCAATAGACATAACGTAGGTCACTTTAGCATTTATGTGTGCGTGACAACGCTAATCGTATTATTCACACTATAGGTGCGGCACAAAAGGAAGGCCCCGATGAAGTTTATTTAACGTCTGTCCGATCATCAAGTTTCGTATAAATTATTACATAAATTTGAAGGAGCAAATTGCTGTTCTTCATGGTCTATAGTGTGCAAAAAGTCATAAAATTTATCGAATGTATAACTTTAAGACCCAAAGTTAATTAATTACATGGATATTGAAACAATATATATATTTAAATATTATGGACTAATGCGGGACCATATAAACAAAGTATATGGTACCGCGAACAAATTCCTTCACGTTTTTACTAACAAAATACAGTGCCACCTTTAATAAAGTAAGTAAGTCAATTACATAAATGAATATACTATAAATCATCTCAACCCAACAAGGCCCACTACTGAGCTCAAAGCCGAGGAGACCTTAAATATAAGGTGATTCGTAAGACTCTTGTGATATTAATAGGGGGTACTCAGTATTCGATTCTCATTCCAAAATATGTAATTAAAAAGGGTGCTTTAAATTTTTATTCCAAAAATGTATCGATGCGACTCGCACTTGACCATATTTTTTCGATACTAAATTAACATTTTTCACGTCACTATTTTAATGTGTCAAAGGGGCCTTAATTTTTTGCCGTTACTATAAGAAACTTACATTTTAATTGGTTGGTACTTGTCAACTTCAAATAGTCTATCAAACCGGCTGTTAAAAGTTGAAAATGTACTTAAATGCACTCTTAATTTTTATTTTTCCTTGCCATATTTGGTGTCTTGTTACCTTCATCAATTAAGAACATAACAGTTATAAAGTTCGTCTATCCACCGCTAGATGGCAATGGAATTTTATGTAACAACTAATTCTATACTTAAACCTGTTAGAAATAAATTTGACATTGAGTTGTAATTTATTGCAAAACAAAGTAATTGCTTCCGCTATTGAACGCTAGATGGCGTGACTGGATACATATAAACAATCTTCCTCTTGAATTACTCTATCTATTAAAAAAACCGCATCAAAATCCGTTGCGCAGTTTTAAAGATCTAAGCATACATAACAGACCCAAGACAGACACAGCGACTTTGTTTTATACTATGTTAAGATTATTTCGATATCTTGTAATTATTTGTTTACAGGTGAAAATGTACTTGGTGACTGTCTTCCGTCACAAGCACATTTAAATGAACTGGAAGTTGAAGACGGACCCTCCACAGATACGTTTCAATGTGACATATGTCAATATCAAACTGACATTGACATCCAGTTGGTGAAACATTTAAAAACACATGCGTACTATTATTGTGATATGTGTATTTATAAAACACTCGGTAAAAGAAAACTTATACGTCATATCAAGGCACATTCTGGTAAGAAACCATCTTCACGTAACTCGTATGAAAAAAGCCGTTCTATTAAGTCTTCCTCAGAACGGCATATAAAAAAATGTTTTGTTAAGCTTATTAACATAAATATAACAAAACTATGTAAAAAAAAGTCGAAAACAAATCGGCCCTAGACAGACGTTTAAGAGTGCATACTGGTGAAAAACGATATTCATGTGATATATGTATGTAAAAAATTTGCTCGAAAAATTAACTTAATACTTTATTTAAGGAAGGCACTACTTAATTCTTGTAAATAAAAAAATTAAATGTGACACTCGGAGACGGCCGCGGTAAAGCTATTGCATAGCATTTTTTATCAACTTATGCAATTATAATTATTAGAAGTTATATCAGAACAGCGCCATCTAGTTTGTAGAAAACATACGTACCATACCTTAGTATTAAGGTACTAGATGGCGCTGATTACAAATTAGATGGCTGACACTGATTTTTCATTTACTTGTTTTTTTAGTTTGATTTGATACACATTATAATTTATTTAATTGCAATATCACAGTTCATAAATTATAACTATTCAAAGATAATTTAGAATGAAAATACTACATTGATTGTAAAAAGTATCACCGCTGTGCCGGTCGGAGTGGGGGGTGTTAGGTTTTTTTCGTTACGGAATTTCTGGATTCGGTCCCCACGCTCAAGGCCCGCGATAAAAGCTATGCAATAGCTTAATAAGGTTGTGAATAATAAACTACTTACTTCGAAATGTCTTTTCCATTTATTATTATCACAATCTTTTTAAAGCTCTAAACAAAATATGTGTAACGGAGGAATTTTGTACCTCTATTAAAACAACTGCGAGGAGCACGATCAGCAGGAAATGGTCATATGAGGTGTGGTGATACGAGGTGAGGTGTGGTGAGCTGGTGAGGCGCGGTGTGGAGTGGTGAGGTGCAGGCTTGAGGAGTGGAGAGTAGATTGAGGAGCGGAGAGGAGAGATATTCAGTTGGTAGTCTTTCATAGTTTCAGGTATTCTAGCAAAATGTTACTGGCCGGCGAACAGGCCATCTACAAGAATAAACGGATGATTATGAAGAACAAAGGAATGATGTCAATATTGTCATTGAATAGAAATGTATTGTAAAATGGAGCTCGTGTATTAATTTGCCCTTTTACATATGTTTATTTAAACGAAGTCGTAGGAGTAATACTAGTTTAAAATGAAAGTAATAAATAAATAAAATGTGGAAGTTCTGATATAATGTGTTTTATTTGATTTTTTCGGTTTTACCCTACGAATAATAAATAATAATAATATGACAAGAAACTTAACTCTCATTCTCATACAGATACCGTTTCAAAAATGAACCCACGCCATGTTAATATGTCCGCACGTGATCGGTCGCGTCAAGGTCGTGTGGGCGGTGACGAGGGTCACGTGGTCTGATCCGCCGGTGAACTGTCAGCGTTGCGCGGTACAGTTTTTAAGCACCGCCCACCGCGGTATACATTTGCGAGTGCCATTTTCGAGCTTCATCTACATTGACGTATTATTCGTAGGTGTTACCTATACAGGGTGTTAGGGGCTCCACCAGAAACCTCGTAACCACGCTTTCGGACCGTGATTCTAAGTAATACTACATCGAAAAAAAATTGGTGCATATTTTTTGGACCATATAAATTTTTTGAACAATTTTTTCGATCGATAGTAAAGTGCGAATCTGGAAATAATTTTTTTTTTCGGATTATTCCAATTTATATGCCGGACTAGCTGTGCGCTACTAACGCCTTATTACATCAGCTATCTGTCAGTGAAAGTCCCGTCAAAAGCGGGCCAGCCGTTCCAGAGATTAGCTCAAACAAACAGACAGACAAAAATTGTAAAAAATGTTATTTTGGTATATGCACAGTGTATACATCCGTATGCATTCAGTAAAAAGCGATTATTTTAATATTATAAACACTCCAATTTTATTTATTGGTATACATAGATAAGGAAAATAATAAAAGATAACATGTTAAATAAACTTTATTTCGTATGACAGTGTTTATTTTACGCTGAATGATGCATTATAGATACAGAGAGACAGAGCAGTGATAGCCGTGTGGTTTAACGGTGGACTGCCGAACCGGAGGGTCCGGGTTCAAACCCCGCACGCACCACTAATTTTCAAAAATTATGTGCGTATTATTATTTAATTATCACTTGCTTCGGTGAAGGAAAACATCGTGAGGAAACCTGCACACCTGAGAGTTCTCCATAATGTTCTCAAAGGTGTGTGAAGTCCACCAATCCGCTTGGCCAACGTGGTGTACTATGGCCTGTACCCCTCACACTGTGAGAGGAGACCCGTGCCCAGCAGTGGGACAGTTATGAGTTGTGATGATGATGCATACCTGATATTATTTGACTGTTTGTTATTTCGTTTTTAAAATGCATTGCATTGTATCCCATCCCTTAGGGCGCGTTCACATAGGACGTCCGTTTTACTGGATCCGGAATACTGTAATGTGTGTGAACTGGCGCAAACAACTACATACGCTAATAACATACCCGTTTAAACGGACCTGTAAAACGGACGTTCTATGTGTACGTTCCGTAAGAAAGCATTTTTGAAAATTCATCCCGTAACGTGGTAAAACGGGAGTGCAAGTTAGTGCAAAATTCTAACTCAAACTTAAGAATTAGGGTTCCATTTATGCTAATAATAGGCTTAACTTTAACTTAGGCTTGTTATATATATGGTCCAAGAGCTACTGGCAATTTTTGGGTAGGTATTTGAGGCAAGCCGAAAACTTGTCTCATAGCTCTCCTACTAAACCCCAACTCGGAGCTGCAGACCTGGCTGCTGAGTAGCGGGGCATTATGGACCCCTATAATTTTAAAAATATTATTTTTTTATTCCAAAAAAAATGTTTGAGGCAATATGCAATTTTTATAATGTTGTAGTTTAATGTTTAAAGAATGGAAAAAAAAATAAGCCAGACGATTTAGTCGGGGCTTTGACATTGCCAGGCGCGTGCAAAAATTAAAAAAAAAAAGTTTAAAAAAAGTGTTTGAGGCAACTTGAAATTTTAATAGGGTGTAATTTATAGCTAAAAAATAAGATTCTCAAAAAGACAGATCATTTCGGCGGGGCTTTCTACCCGCCAGGTGATCTAACAAATCAGGGTAAAAAACGGTTTATCTCGATTTCTGGCAAAACTACAAGTCCGATGGAAAAAAGTTTAATGACAAAATTGTAGGTAATAAAAAGATCTAAAATCTTTGTCTTGACACTTTTTTCACATAACCTCAAAATGTATGTGAAAAATTAAAAAAACCAAATTTTTGATTTTTTATTTCTATCTCTTCCAAAAATATTTTTTTTTCACTAAATTTGGTGAAAACCTACCTATTTTTGTCTCAAACACACTGTAATTATTTTGATTTAAAATATTTTATAGCACACTGTGACCTAAACCCGCATTTATGCCACGCTTTTCCGTGCGTAAAGTAGTCGATTATAGCACGGGTTATGATGCTAACTTCACACCGTGCACAAGTTCACTCTTACACTATTGACACTTAGAATCTGGCAGCAGACAAATTTATAACAAATTTAGGAGGTAGTTACGAATATTTAAGGGTGTTTTCCGATATAAACTGCGAGCACTGTAAGGTGTGACGTCAATTTAGTATATTACTAAGCCGTTCTTTATAGTTAACTATACTGGTTATTTTGTAAAACGGCACGCAGTAATGTATACTGTCATCAATTTATGTAATACCTAAATATGCAAGTGATCTGTTTAAGAAGAAAAATAATTTGGCAATTGAATTAATCGCATAATAAAACGGCCACTTTGTAAAACAATAGGTATTCAATAATTCAATAATAATAATCAATAGCATTTTTTTAATTTCTGGACGGTTTTAATCATGTGATCAAAGCACTGAGAGCATCTTACCTCGAAAACGTGGACTCGCAGTGTTATTTAGTGTATATCGGAACACACCCTTTAGGTTGCTAGGTAACCTAAACCCGCATTTTAGTCATCATTAATTACAAATGTTTCTTATTATGATCTCAGTAAATGTATGCCTATAATTTAATTATTGATGCTCTGGAATCAATGCAAAAATGTTTTGAGATATTTAGTTTTATAATACATTTTAAACAATAAATAGTTTTGAATAAAGCAGACAAATTAATAATACTTTTGAATGACGTTTGACATGTCGGTAAAGCAGACAGTGATCAATTAAGAACATCAACAGCTTCGTAAACATTTCCTTTCCTTTATTTCCATGTATGTAAATTATATGTTTGAGTATAGGCGGGTTTATGTCACTTGTGCTATAAAATAGTATACGATACTCGTGCGTTAAGTAGCTATATTATTTGTACAGTGTTTAGCGCACTCGCTCCGCTCGTGCGCTAACTTCACACCGTGCAATAATAAGCTACTTTACGCACACGTATCGTAATGTACTATATTTTTGCACCTTATATTGACTTAATATCGAAAAAGCACCCTAATTTTCAATCTGTCTTCAATTCAATCAAAATTTCTTTTTTTCTAAGTCGGTGGGCTTTTTGTTCGTTGAAATCAACTTTCCGATGGTGTTAAAAAAATATATTAAGTCGGCATCAGGTAGGCAGGGTGTTTGTATGGGTTTTCACTCGATTTTACTATGTGTAGCATGTATTTTCATGCAAGTAGGTATTCTTCATCAAACATCCATTGTGGGATTGTTTCATGCCAGGACTTCAGATTAGGATTTCAAATAAAAGACAAGTGTCCGGACCAACACATAAACAACTCATTTATCCACTGATCACTGTCTGGCTCCGTTTTAACGCTCTTTTACTTTGTTTATTTGGTTATTTACGCGGATCTCCGATTCCGACCTGTTTAATTTACTCAGCGATACGCAATATTGATTTATCGATCGAACCACTCGCTCTATCCGCGAGTTATGTGATAGCACGTTTTATTACAACTTTATTCACTTTCAGCGATTACTCGCCGGTTCTTCGGTTCTTAGCGACCGCGACGCGCGACCATCGACCATCTCCATTCAACTACGCGACCATGGTCGCCTGTCGCGGGGCGACCCTAGATTTCGTTGTCGTCGTGTTCGTTGTCGTTCTGTTGCAGTACGATATGTCGGACAATTTATCCGCAGCAAAGTAAAAGTTATCCATCAGCTATTGGTGGATGAAGATGATGATATTCTTATTATGTTATTATCTATGCCTCCGAAAAAAAGGAAGAAGATTGACTCAATTTTCACATCACCAGAAGTTGAGGGTTGCTTTCAAATACTCATAAAACGACATTTAAATTATAAATAAAGAAAAGTTCAGAAAATATTGTAGGTAAGTCATAAACAGTTTGATTTTGTAAACAGATTAATAAATAAAGACATCAGACCAAGAAGAAATGGCACATCAGTAACACGGCACTGCCTATTCAGTGGATGAGACGCGTGGAGCCGCGCGGTCGCGGGTCGTGGTCGCTAAGAACCGAATGCTACCTTTAAGATTACCTTTATAACTTCTCCCGAGAATTCCTTTTATGTGGAACGACATCTTAATGAACTGCATTTTGACAGATCACGCGTTGATCAATGGATCGGGAGTCCCGATCCATTGATAAACAATACCATCGATTAACGCGTATCACAGATTAATTCGTACCATCGATTTACCATCTCCGACATATATTCGAGTATTACTATGGTAAATTTTCTCAGAAAATGCGCCTTTACTGCGACTAATCAGGCACATTTTGCACATTTCTGAGGAAATTTACCATAGTAATGTATATTTTTTACACCATCAGAAAGTCGAAATGTCAACGATAAAAAGCTTACCGACTTAAAAAAAGAAATTTTGATTGAATTGAAGACTTAGATTAAAAATTAGGGTGCTTTTTCGATATTAAGTCAATATAAGGTGCAAAAATAAATATTTTAAATCAAAAAAATTACAGTGTGTTTGAGACAAAAAAAGATAGGTTTTGACCAAATTTAGTGAAAAAAAAATTATTTTTGGAAGAGATAAAAATAAAAAATCAAAAATTTGGTTTTTTTAATTTTTCACATACATTTTGAGGTTATGTGAAAAAAGTGTCAAGACAAAGATTATAGATCTTTTTATTACCTACAATTTTGTCATTAAACTTTTTTCCATCGGACTTGTAGTTTTGCCAGAAATCGAGATAAACCGTTTTTTACCCTGATTTGTTAGATCACCTGGCGGGTAGAAAGCCCCACCGAAATGATCTGTCTTTTTGAGAATCTTATTTTTTAGCTATAAATTACACCCTATCAAAATTTCAAGTTGCCTCAAACACTTTTTTTAAACTTTTTTTTTAATTTTTGCACGCGCCTGGCAATGTCAAAGCCCCGACTAAATCGTCTGGCTTATTTTTTTTTCTATTCTTTAAACATTAAACTACAACATTATAAAAATTGCATATTGCCTCAAACATTTTTTTTGGAATAAAAAAATAACATTTTTAAAATTGTAGGGGTCCATAATGCCCCGCTACTCAGCAGCCAGGTCTGCAGCTCCGAGTTGGGGTTTAGTAGGAGAGCTATGAGACAAGTTTTCTGCTTGCCTCAAATACCTACCCAAAAATTGCCAGTAGCTCTCAATCTAATAAGAAAACAAATAAAACTAATAAATTATTTTAATAAAATTAATAGTGTTATTTGTCCATGGCTACAACCCATTAATGGCCCACTACTGAGCACGGGTCTCTCCTCGTACCTGAGGAGGCCTAGAGCATACTCCACCACGCTGCTCCAGTGCGGATTGGTGGAGGGGTTAGTGGCCAACCCAAGTGACGGAAATTTTAAGCCGCCCGAAGGTATCCGACATGGCTTAACGACTGCTACCAAATGATAACAACCGGGACCGACGGCTTTACGTGCCCTCCGAAGCACGGAAGCGCTCAAGAATTTTTGCCACTAGCGGTCACCCATCCAACTACCGACCGCGCCCGCTGTTGCTTAACTTTGTCGATCACTTGAGATCGACGCAAGCCGCCGGGCTATGAGCGGTATTATTAATTACAAACACGACATGCATATGGTTTAACATTAGAATGTATTCTTAAATGTGTTCTTACGTAATGTTTGGTTTTAAACCCTTTTTTACAAACATCACATAAGTATGGTTTTTCACCAGAGTGTGTCCTTAAGTGTACTCGTAGAGTTTGCTTGCAACTAAATGCTTTTTTACAAACATCACATGAGTATGGTGTCTTATTAGAATGCATTTTTAAATGGACTTGTAGCGTCTTATTGGATTTAAACGGTATTTGACAAACATCACATACATAATTATGGTTTCTCACCAGAATGTATTGTTAAGTGCCTTCGGAAAAGCTCTTTCCTTCCAAACGCTTTATTACAAACATCACATGAGTATGGTTTTTCACCAGAGTGTGTCCTTAAGTGATATTGTAGATGATGTTTCCGATTAAACGCTTTTTTACAAACATCACATGAGTATGGTTTTTCACCAGAGTGTGTCCTTAAGTGTACTCGTAGAGTTTGCTTGCAACTAAATGCTTTTTTACAAACATCACATGAGTATGGTGTCTTATTAGAATGCATTTTTAAATGGACTTGTAGCGTCTTATTGGATTTAAACGGTATTTGACAAACATCACATACATATGGTTTCTCACCAGAATGTATTGTTAAGTGCCTTCGGAAAAGCTCTTTCCTTCCAAACGCTTTATTACAAACATCACATGAGTATGGTTTTTCACCAGAGTGTGTCCTTAAGTGTACTCGTAGAGATTTCTTCCAACTAAACCCTTTTTTACAAACATCACATGAGTATGGTTTTTCACCGGAATGTAACATTAAGTGACGTTGTAGACTTACTTTCCAACTAAACCCTTTTTTACAAACATCACATGAGTATGGTTTCTTATCAGAATGTATTGTTAAGTGCTCGCGGAGTTCGTCTTTCCTTTCAAACGCTTTATTACAAACATCACATGAGTATGGTTTTTCACCAGAGTGTGTCCTTAAGTGATATTGTAGATGATGTTTCCGATTAAACGCTTTTTTACAAACATCACATGAGTATGGTTTTTCACCGGAATGTAACATTAAGTGACGTTGTAGACTTACTTTCCAACTAAACCCTTTTTTACAAACATCACATGAGTATGGTTTTTCACCGTGTGTCCTTAAGTGATATTGTAGATGATATTTCGAATTAAACGCTTTTTTACAAACATCACATGAATATGGTTTCTTATCAGAATGTATTGTTAAGTGCTCGCGGAGTTCGTCTTTCCTTTCAAACGCTTTATTACAAACATCACATGAGTATGGTTTTTCACCAGAGTGTGTCCTTAAGTGATATTGTAGATGTTGTTTCCGATTAAACGCTTTTTTACAAACATCACATGAGTATGGTTTTTCACCAGAGTGTGTCCTTAAGTGACGTTGTAGATTTACTTTCCAACTAAACGCTTTTTTACAAACATCACATGAGTATGGTTTTTCACCAGAGTGTGTCCTTAAGTGACGTTGTAGACTTACTTTCCAACTAAACGCTTTTTTACAAAAATCACATAAATATGATTTCTCATTAGAGTGTATTCTTGAATGGGCTTGTAGCGTCTGATTGGATTTAAACGGTTTTTTACAAACCTCACATAAATATGGTGTCACATTATAATGTATTTTTGAATGGACTTGTAGCGTCTGATTGGATTTAAACAGTTTTTTACAAATATGACAGGAATATGCTTGCAACTAAATGCTTTTTTACAAACATCACATGAGTATGTTGTCTTATTAGAATGCATTTTTAAAAGGACTTGTAGCGTCTTATTGGATTTAAACGGTATTTGACAAACATCACATACATAATTATGGTTTCTCACCAGAATGTATTGTTAAGTGCCTTCGGAAAAGCTCTTTCCTTCCAAACGCTTTATTACAAACATCACATGAGTATGGTTTTTCACCAGAGTGTGTCCTTAAGTGATATTGTAGATGATGTTTCCGATTAAACGCTTTTTTACAAACATCACATGAGTATGGTTTTTCACCAGAGTGTGTCCTTAAGTGTACTCGTAGAGTTTGCTTGCAACTAAATGCTTTTTTACAAACATCACATGAGTATGGTGTCTTATTAGAATGCATTTTTAAATGGACTTGTAGCGTCTTATTGGATTTAAACGGTATTTGACAAACATCACATACATATGGTTTCTCACCAGAATGTATTGTTAAGTGCCTTCGGAAAAGCTCTTTCCTTCCAAACGCTTTATTACAAACATCACATGAGTATGGTTTTTCACCAGAGTGTGTCCTTAAGTGTACTCGTAGAGATTTCTTCCAACTAAACCCTTTTTTACAAACATCACATGAGTATGGTTTTTCACCGGAATGTAACATTAAGTGACGTTGTAGACTTACTTTCCAACTAAACCCTTTTTTACAAACATCACATGAGTATGGTTTCTTATCAGAATGTATTGTTAAGTGCTCGCGGAGTTCGTCTTTCCTTTCAAACGCTTTATTACAAACATCACATGAGTATGGTTTTTCACCAGAGTGTGTCCTTAAGTGATATTGTAGATGATGTTTCCGATTAAACGCTTTTTTACAAACATCACATGAGTATGGTTTTTCACCGGAATGTAACATTAAGTGACGTTGTAGACTTACTTTCCAACTAAACCCTTTTTTACAAACATCACATGAGTATGGTTTTTCACCGTGTGTCCTTAAGTGATATTGTAGATGATAGTTCGAATTAAACGCTTTTTTACAAACATCACATGAATATGGTTTCTTATCAGAATGTATTGTTAAGTGCTCGCGGAGTTCGTCTTTCCTTTCAAACGCTTTATTACAAACATCACATGAGTATGGTTTTTCACCAGAGTGTGTCCTTAAGTGATATTGTAGATGTTGTTTCCGATTAAACGCTTTTTTACAAACATCACATGAGTATGGTTTTTCACCAGAGTGTGTCCTTAAGTGACGTTGTAGATTTACTTTCCAACTAAACGCTTTTTTACAAACATCACATGAGTATGGTTTTTCACCAGAGTGTGTCCTTAAGTGACGTTGTAGACTTACTTTCCAACTAAACGCTTTTTTACAAAAATCACATAAATATGATTTCTCATTAGAGTGTATTCTTGAATGGGCTTGTAGCGTCTGATTGGATTTAAACGGTTTTTTACAAACCTCACATAAATATGGTGTCACATTATAATGTATTTTTGAATGGACTTGTAGCGTCTGATTGGATTTAAACAGTTTTTTACAAATATGACAGGAATATGCTTTTGCATCTAAATGTTTCGCATTATGACGGATCAGTCTACTTCTAAAATCTATTTTGTAATCACACACATCATACTGAAATGTCTTATTGTTCGCAGCGTGCGCTTTCAAATGTTCCAGCAACTCAATATCAACGTCAGTTTGATATTGACATATGTCACAACGAAACGTATCATCTGTGGAGGGTCCGGCGTCAGCTACTGGTGGCTGTTGGTTGTCAATCCTCATTTCATTTAAATGTTGCGATGTGTTCGTCCCTCTCTCGGCTTCCTGTCTCGCTTCTTGTGACGGAGGACAGTCACCAAGTACATCTTCACCTGTAAGCAAATCGTTACATGATATCAAAACAATAAACTTATATTCCGGTTAAGATTCCGCACTAACAAACTCTGCTCCGAGCTGAATGAGTTGTTAAACTGGTTGAACATAAATTACCCTTTAACAAGTACTTTTAAATTATAATTGTTTACACATACGTCATTCCTTTTCTTTGCACTGTCCTATTGTTTTTCGTATGGCATTATTGATTCTACGACTAAAAGTTGCAGGAGCAAAGTTGTAGAGAATTTAATTTATTTAGAATTTAACTGAAAATGTTCTTACTAATTTTATGTAAGACCTTGATTTTGCCAAACAAACCATTAAAAATATCTGCACCCTTGTTTCGTTCTGACCCCACCAACATCTATTTGACTTTACACTGTATTTAACCACTGTATACCACCTTAAGAACATTGCTAACAATATCTTCATGCAGTGTAGCTGGATACACCAAACTGTTGTCAGATGTAACTTCATCATTTTCAGTATCTTGATTGAAATTAAAATCCCTATCAACAATATTAAAATCTGTACGTTCCTCTAAGCTAAACGAACACACACTAACATCGTCCCGGTTGATCATATCGTTCTGCGCTATAATGTCATTGACATTAATATCTTCGTCTAAGATAGATGTACACTCACCGCGATTGTCTTCGTTGATAATGTCATATTTTTCTGCTGCAACATCAGATTCAACAATATCTTTATTTAAATTAGATGAACAATTATTAGCATCCTGTTGATTGCTCAAATCATCATTTTCTGTCTTGATATCATTTACTGCCACATCATTTTCTGTCTTGATATCATTTACTGCCACATCATTTTCTGTCTTGATATCATTTACTGCCACATCATTTGTTTCATTTTCATCATATATACTGCTGTGTTCCATAATTGTATCTATTTCAGATTTAATATTATCTGTATATTCATACATGTCTTCGGGTCTTAAACCTAATTCTTTATTATCAAAGTCACAATCATCATTTGGATTCAGTATTGAACCACGACTGAACGGATTGTGGATCTTCATTAGAGAACGTACTAATTCAATAGTTACCTGAAACAATATTAAGACAAAAACTTGATAAGAGTCTATTAAAAATCATTGAGCACTGAGCAAAGTAGCATGGGGGAAATAAGACAAAAACAGACATATTGCATATTAGGGAGGTCTATACTTATACAAGGTGTAACATATTAAACGCACATCCAGAAACTAGTTTGCTCAGAATCGTTAACTGAATCGATATCACGCATTTTTAATGTAGGTAATTTTTTGTCCCAAAAATAATTAAAATTAAATTAACAATGTCACTAAATTCTTCAAGCAGTCGAAACTAACAAAAATGAACCTTAACTCAACGATATAAGGCTTTCTCAAACATTATTACATCGAGCGATCGCAATAAACGCACACCACCAGAACATTATACACACATTTCGCACACTTCTTACTATTTCGTCCTTCAAAAACATACGGAGAAAGCGAGACGTAACGAGGATGTTTCCTGGCCTTGTCGCTCGATTCCCACACGCCGGTCGGCTTAGATCTACGTAAACAAACAAATAATCAGTCCGCCGCGCGCGCGCCTACCGTACCAGTGATTTTTGGTTACGTAACTTTTGGTACAATGGCATTTCGATATACTAACGTCGATTATACTGAAATGGTGAGAACTTTGGCACAGTGTGGTGACAATGTGACACAAGCGTGCAGAAGTTATAATACAGGATTTGGTACAAATGTAGACCCTAGGACTATGCTAGCCGCTACTCAAGGGCTCCGCTCTGAGACCATGGAACATTTCGATCGAACACCGCCATCGACAGAGGAGCAATGTGCGCATACGCATACCTACTCGTCTTCAAAGCGAAATACTGGAGTATTTCAATGCAAATCCTCATACCAGTACTCGTGAAGCCGCCCCAAAGAAACCAATTATTATCAGACCTGTAAGTTATCTACTTGCCTACATTAACTAAATTTGTTTGTTTAATATTTCTAAGTATTTTAGGCATAATTCGTTTTCGACTTTGGTAGATAGGTACCTACGTCCGTCAGCTGTTTTCGTCGGTTTATCCGCGCTGTGGCGTGACTCTCATGTGTGTCAAATGAATACAACAATTTCTTAAATAAACAATAATTAGGTAAGCTAATAAAAATATTGCAGTGTAGTTAGCTAATAATAGTTTTAAATCAGAATATTTTAAGCGGGGTGTTTAAGGGTGTACTTACGTCATTTATGCATTTAACTTAGTAGAACGTAACTCTCTCTGAAGTATTAAATAAAATTAACAACTATTTTACACAAATGTGTAGTATTACTACTGTGTATGGAAAATAAGTCGTGGATTTTGAAAGGTAAAGGACGAAGCGGCAGGAGTTGACAGTAGTGTGAATAAATAAATTATCAGATCGTAAATAACCTACAACTTACAAGCATACAATACTTATTTTATTATTTTGTCTTTCGTTTATTACAGATCAACTAAGTAATAACGGTCAAAAATTCAGTAACAATTACAATATTATCATTAAGTTGCCAAAACGATTGACATTGTTTAATCAATGAGTTCAAAATTATTCACAGTCGAATACAACACACAACACAGTACAAAGCCCGAATAATGTAATGGATACAGAGAATCATATTTTTTACAAAACATAATTAATCTTAGTAGGTACCATCTTCATCGCAGTCAGCTGTTTTCGTCGCTGCACGCGTGTGTGTGTGTGGCGTCTCTCGGCTTTGTTGTAGCGGCCGTTCGCTCTCATGACTGTGTGGGTGCGTAAATGTCCATAGTTTTGGCTCGAAATGAGTATAACTAATTTCTTAAATAAAAAAATATTAAGCTTTAAAACATAATTAAAAATGCGTGATATCGATTTAGTTACCCATTCTTAACAAACTACTTTCAGGGTGTGCATTTAATATGTTACACCTTGTATATGAATAACGTGAGTAAAAATAAATTCTTGAAATCCAACTTAAAAACTGGTGCATGTTCGAACCTGAGATTAAAATAATATAATATGTTAAAGAACAACGTCTGCCGGGTCGGCTAGTATAATATACTTTATAATAACAGGACGTTATAAATAATTTTCCTTGTTGTCCCCATCTTAATACATTTCATCATCATATCTAAACATAATACTCACACGGCCGTGATCCTTGAAGACATCCAGCAGCATCGAGTGCGCTTGCAGACTCCTGCGTCTGAAGCGAGCGCAGTTCATCAGTCGGTCGGCGCACTCGGTGCACACGTACCGAGGTAAGTGCTCCTCGTCTGCCGTCTGACAACAAACCAGTTTACTGTTCACACTCACGATGGGCGATTATTACTTAAATTAATTGAATTGCTAATTTGTAGCGCTGTGCGCAGCGCAGTTATTGCTCTACTCGTACTACTAAACAAGTATTTACAAAAGGTGTCGCGTCGGCGATGGCGCTGCGCGACAAATCGTCAGCTAAAAAGACAGTGTTGCTATCGTAAAAAAAAAAAAATTGCGTCATGGGACACCAGGTAGGAACGAAGTTCCTTCGGCTAATGAAGGCAACGGCGAACGAAAAGAAAGAGGGAGAAAGAGAAAGGTATTATACACTACTCGCTTGTGTAGGCGACTGTCGCGCCTGCGCACGTCTCATTTAACGGTTTTATTCCACGCATTTTTTCTTACGGTTTTACTATCACATATTTTTCAGTTCGGTCGCGCAGCAAAATCCCTATCCCCTCCAAGCCTGCCGTAAGGAACTTCGTTCCAAATAGGTTAGTCGTTTTTTTTATTAAGTCGCAGAATGTGAACACAACAGCTTACACTTAACATTTTCGATATTTTCTTCTTTGACTTTTAAAAAAAATCCCATAGCAACGATCTATTAGGCATCTAATACTACAGTACAAGTTGTACAACAGTACATCAGTACAACATTACGGGCAGCTTCTAATGCTTATATCAAGCCACTCAGTAGTAACCTCTTTCCAATTACTACAGCTGATGGCCTCTATCCAATTTACAAGTACCCCAGATCTGTACAGAACATATGTATTTGATGTCCACATAAGAGCTATGCAATGTACAAAAGCAACATAATTTCAATAAGTTTCATTCAACAAGTTGCCTGAATTTTTTGAAGTTATACTTCTTTAGGCGCCTTATGAAAAAATGATGAGAGTGAAATTTTAATATGTGAAGTTGGCGCGGTGACGCAAAAATAACAAGTTGAAGTTTATTTTATTTATTTATTTAAACTTTATTATACCAGAATCAATGTGGTACAAAAGGCGGACTTAATGCTAAAAGCATTCTCTACCAGTCAACCTTTGGTCAAAACAGATATCAACGAAGGCGGTATAAAACGTACAAAGATAAAATAACACACAAGTAAAACGAGAATGGAAAATAAGAAAAGAAAGAAATATATAACATAATATCTATATAAAACTAACTAATAAATTTTATAAATGATTCCATATTTCGTTAGACATGTGAATCTAACTCGCAACTTTGCTTCAGATAGTGGCCAGTTACTCTGAATTTGAAGGACTGCCTGCTACCAACTTTCCTAATGTCATCAGGAAGAGCGTTCCAAAGCCGAATGGCATGAACGACGAAGGAGTTTGACATGAAACCGGATCGGTGAAGGGGAGTCGATAATACGAGAGTATCTGATGAACGCAGTTGAAGGTTATGAGTGTTATGTAGGTACTGAAACCTATGCTTTAAGTAACCCGGGTATTGGCGTTCACACAGAATGGAGTATAAGGTAGTAAGCATTCTGACGTGCCTACGATCACGAATCTGAAGCCATTCAAGCTGGCGACGATGGGAAGAGATGTGATCAAATTTGCGTAGGCAGTAGATAAAGCGAATCGTGTTGTTAAGAAGGCGTTCCAGCTTATTGAGAAGTTGGGCACTCATGTCGGAGCAGCATACATCAGCATAATCAATTAGCGGAAATATGAGACTTTTTACCAGAGTAATCTTGACCCCGATAGGGAGAAAATTTCGGTAACGATTTAAAGTACGCAGCCTCAAGGTGACAGACCGGCTAACCTCATTGATATGATCCGACCAACTGAGAGTAGTGTCAATATGGAGTCCGAGATTTTTGACGTTGGATGAGAAAGGGACAGTGCTATCCTCAAACTTAACTGGCAAGACAGAGTCGTAATTTAATTTAATCAACTGCCGAGAGCTGCCAATTATAATGGCCTTACATTTCGATGGATTGACCTTGATGCCATACTTATGTGACCATTGACTTATATTGTCAAGATTTCTGTTTATGGTGGTCACAGCTTCATTTATGTCGTGGACAGTGGATTGTGCATAAATCTGTAGGTCATCAGCATATAAATGGTAAAAGCAGTCAAGGGAGTAGGTAAGGAAATTTATGTAGATAGAGAAAAGAAGGGGAGATAGAATACCCCCTTGGGGTACGCCAGCTGAGAGATCACACCAGTTAGAAACCGACCGATCCGCTTTAACAGCTTGCCGACGTCCCCGAAGATAAGAGGAGAACCAATCCAATACTGTGGACGAGAATCTCAGATGCTTGAGGGCGGCAAGGAGAATATCGTGGTTCACCATATTGAAAGCATTGGAAAAATCAATCAAAACCAGGACAGTGACCAGTTTATCATCCATGCCGCACCGGATGTCCTCAACAACTTTGAGTAATGCAGTCGTCGTACTATGTCCTGGTCGAAAGCCAGACTGAAAGGGACTGAGGACATTGTTATCAAAGACAAAAGAAGAAATTTGTTTATGTACGACGGCTTCAAGGATTTTGGAAAGATAGGGTAAAATGGAAATGGGGCGAAAATGATTGAGATCACGAGGGTTACTTACTTTAGGAAGAGGAATAATGAAGGCGTGACGCCAGGCAGAAGGAAATGTCCCCGATTGGAGCGATGCATTGATGATATGAGTAATTGAGGGTAGCAAGTGTTTCAAAATGGGAGTAATCATAGCTTTACTCACATCATCGCAGCCAATTGCTTTAGACTGGATAGAAGAAATAATTATCATAATCTCGTCCACAGTAACAGGAGAAAAGTCGAACATATCTATATTAGGAAGAGCCATGGAGTTTATTTCTGAGATAGTCTGAGACGCGTCAAAAGACGGCAGAGAAGAACTAACAGAGAAGTGCGCATTAAGCTCATCAAGGGAAAAAGAGATATCATCAGGCTTTATAACATTTTTACCCATGCCTAGGTTATTCAGGAACTTCCACATTTCGGCTGAAGAGGTATTGGATAATTGTTCATAAAAGTACTTACGTTTGGCTGCTCTCACCATATGATTGCACCGATTACGTGCGGCCTTATAAAGATCCCAGTTATCTTTGCACCTATCACGCTTAAATTTTCTGAAAGCCCTATCGCGTCTAGACATAGCAATGCGGACCCCGCGTGTAATCCAAGGAGCTGGTGGTCGCTTCAATCTAATGGGTTTTAAAGGCGCGTGTTTATTATATAATTCTAACACAGATCGGTTTAAAAACGACACTTTCTCATCCAAAGATGTAGCGACAGTCACTTGAGACCAATCCCCATTGGCAGCATCTTCCGAGAGGGCATCAGGGTTGATTCTTGCGAAGTTACGCATCCATATTACCTCAGGGACATACCTAGGAGGCTTAAGCTTATAAGACAAAAACAAGCAATCATGTCTAGAGAATCCAGGGGCTAATAAGGAGCCGTGTTTCAGAACGTGTGAAGGCGAAGATACTACGATCAAATCTAATAGACTATCCGGTGTGCCAAGATTACGATGAGTAGACGAAGAAGGAAGTACGGAAAGAGATACAGAAGAGAAAATATTTAAAAGTTTGTTGCAACGAGGGGAACTAGATAGGAGATTGGTATTAAAGTCACCCATGATTATGTGATGAGCATACTCCGAACTTAGTGATTCCAAAGCAAGCTCTAGGTTGGAGAAGTAGTCAGTAGCAGGGGGGCAATATACAACACCTAGAACGGCTTTAGCTCGGCCCACACAAACTTCTAAAAAAATATACTCACAGGAACCAGAATATAAAGAGGGAGAGGAGGAAATAATGGAGAAGGAGAAATCGCTACGGAGATAGACAGCCACACCTCCGCCACCCTTGCCAGTTCGATCATTGCGAATGAGTTTGAAACCAGGGAGGCAGAAGGTTGCTGAGTCGAGACAAGGTTTTAACCAACTCTCGGATATGAGTATAGCATGAACATTAGTAGCTGAAGAAAAGGTGTCAAGGAGATCTGCATAGTGTGAGGGAATACTCTGACTATTTAGATGGCAAACATTAAAGGAAAGTGGAGAAGGGTCGAAAGAGCCCTGTAAGTGATTCAGAAGAGTAACAGGGTACTCAATAGAATCCTCGCCGAGATTTGAAGAGAAAGTTGAACTATGATCACATGCGGAATAAAAAGAATCATCATCAAACATTTACGTAAAAAGAACTAAAAGTTAAGTATTAAAAGAAATTATAATATATTATTATTATATACTAAAAGATATCTGCTTATCCCACCGGCGGAATGGTTCGAAAATGAACTTAAAAAGTAACTTAAAACATCACAAACCAAGTGTAAATATAAAAATAAAAATATAAAACACTTTCAGCAAATTAAAGAAACAACTAAGCATACAAAACTAACAAAGCAAAATAAAATAATTAAAACTAGTTTTAAAAGTGTGAGCGCCATGTTAATACACTATGGCTGGCTACGATTTAAAACTTTATCTGTGAACTGATAACATTCTGAAATTAAATAAGCTATACATGCAACTGAATCGGATAGTTAATCTGTGTTCGACACGACACTTTGAACTTCACGCGTAAAACAAAGTACTATAGTCTATGAACAGAAGGTTACAGTGACAATAATGTTAATGATTAATGACATTAACCTATACTAGTTGACAACCAAATGACATCTTATAATGAGACAAGACAGATTGTTTGTGTTTAGACATTGACATAATATTTTATTTAGAAGACAAAGTTTTGAAAGTTAAGTGTATAAATTCACATCAAAATATTCTAAGTTAATGTGAGATTTGAACTATGCGAAAGTATTTGTTTCTACCTCCAAGAAGATTGAGATTATAGAGACAAAAATATTTGCTAAGAGGTGTTAACGTGAAGTTCTATACAAACATACGTACGTGCCTACACTACAGTGAACTGAACATACAGTACAAACAGCATGAAATGAAACCAAGAAAAAAAAAAAAAAAAAAAAAAATCTATTTCTTCTTTACCACACGTTTAGACTTCGAGTAATGCCTAGAGTGCCTCACAGGAGCAGGAGATGGTGTACGGGGTCTGGCTAATACCTCTTCCTCATGATCGTCACTATTTACTGGGAGGTCTTTAAGATCTTGCTCAGAGTATATGCGTACTCTAGAACCATCCGCCAGCTTAGCAATGATATTCCCGTCCATAGTCCAACAGTTCCTTATTCCTAGTTTCTTACGGGCCAGTATATACAGAGTCTGCCTTTGACGAGTCAAAAATTCAGAGACTACAAAAGGGGTTCCTTTAAATGCAGCCTTCTTCCTCCAGACCACTGAACGATGAGCCAAGTTAGAGAAACGAATGAGAACAGGGCGACATTTGCCTTCAACTAAGCTGCCAAGACGGTGACAAGCATTAAATGAATCGTCTACCAAATCTGCTATGCCAAGCTTTTCACGAAAAAGTTTGGATACATATTCGGGCAGGCTGCTATCAAGCTCTTCAGGGATGCCATTAACTAAGAGAAATTTTCTCCGATGTCTCATCTCCACCACTTCAATAGTTTTAGCCAACTCAGTTATTAGTTGTCGAAGAAAATTAAATAGATCACAGACATTTGTCCTGAAGTCGCAGAACTCTTCATGCAGACGGCTCAGTGTGGTGCTACTCTTAGGGTCAGTTGCTTTGAACCTTAACTCAAATTCAGAAAATTTTCTCATAAAAGTGGATTCAATAGCTTGCTGAGTTTCCAGAATGGTGTTAAAGTTAGCCATAGTTCATTATAAAAGTGCAAGGTGCAAAAGTGTATAAAAAAAAAACACTCAGTGATGACAGTTCAACCGGCAGGATTTAGCATTGGAGTTATAGATCACAGGTCATATAATATGCTTTAATAACACTGGTAGCTAGATTTCACTATGAGAACTATCAAATAACACTAAAATAACCTTAAAAATTACTGTAAAATCAATATTATAACAAAAATATTTAGAGAGCACAGTGTTTACTTTATTTCAATCTACCGCCAAAAAATTGTTGAAGTTGCTGCGAAGTTGCTGCGAGTGAAGTTTTGTCAATGTCTTATGTCATGTGAATGTCAAATTTTTTTAGTTTGATTTGATACACATACCTAATTTATTTAATTGCAATATCACAGTTCATAAATTATAACTATTTAAAGATAATTTAGAATGAAAATACTACATTGATTGTTTTATTCGAAGCAGGTTTTAAGCACAGCGCCATCTAGGGGTGAACCTTCCTAACTTAAAGAATAAGAACGCCATCGGTAAATAATAGTAGAATAATAGAACTCGTTAGTATGGATTAAGTAGATAGTTGGCGGTATATTGTATTGATTGAAGAATAATGAATGTCAAATTATTGACATCATAAACTAAAATAAATTTTCACATTCTTATTTAATGTGTAATAAGTTTATAAATAAATTAATAATAGATACAAATAAAATAATAATAATATTTCTCATTATATTATTATAATAAATGAAATTTTTGAAAAGATTTTTATCTTGTTACGCCAAAGAAGTATAACTTCTAAAGCGTGTACATAAGTACACACACATTAATTTTAATCTTTCTCAACACAAAAGGAAATATTGTTAAACAAGCCCTCACCCCCGGCTATGTTTGCCAAAAATCCCAAAATATATAAAAGTTGATAAAATCAGAGAACTTACATACTGATTTTGAACCCCCTTTTACTACCTAAAGGGATGATTTCCGAAAAAATATTTGATATGTGTTTCAATGAAAAACCTTCATTTTATTTATTTATTTCTTTATACTGAATTAAATTTTAATAACTTCAAAAACGGCAAAGTTTCATACTAACTTTGCACTTTTCATAACTGTAATGCATTATTTATCCAGGCTATTTATTTATCTCAGTTAACATAGTTAACCTCCTGACGCCCACGGTCCTATTTGAAGGACCTTCCTTCACTTGTGGTTATGACCCAGCAATAAAGTCAGTTTCAGCTCTTAATAACCCACGGTCCTTTTGAAAGGATCACGATAAAAGATACATAAATTATACATTGTTTGAATAAAATTTTTTTTTTAGTAATATCACTTCCTTGAAATATTGCGACCCCGAGTCCTAAAAAAGGTCATCATATATTTCGTTATTTTATGTTTCATTCGAGGCTCATAATGGTCCTAGACGCACAGAAAAAAAAAATCTTTAATGCAATTATCATATGCTATATTTTTTAATCTCTGAAATTCTGGGTCGTAACCATTGAGTCCTATAGATAGGATGTTGGGCTGCTATTTGCTGCAAGCTTATATAAGTTTGGGCGTAAGGAGGATAGGGTTAATATTCAAATCAGCACCATGCTCCTAGCACATTGAGAATAATAATAATACCACCTATAATACCTGGGTGTAAGTATTTAACACCAAGGCAATTATTAATATGAACACACAAAACTTACCACGATTCCAGTTAAAGATTCATAAGCCTCATTCAAAACTTTACGTGATGTCATCGAGTACATTTTGCAGTCTGTGACAAAACAAATTCTGCACATCTGTAGAAATAAACAATTATGAATTTAAATTTATTCGTAAGACAATTCATATTCTTATAAACATCATCGCAAAATAAATAGTAATCAATTTATGAAAACCTTACCTTCACAAAACATGGTGGCATACTATAATTATGATCCAGAACATTCTGCAAATGATAAAAGTTATAATGATAATATGAACAATGACAAAACTTGGATAGCATTACTATTAATTAATTACAGCAGAGTAGAGATACAAACTTGAAAATTGCCAATGGTTTAAGATTCTCCATTTTGTTCACCAAAAAGCCCCTTACCAAGAAATGCTCGGATATAATGCTGTCTAGCGTAGGCTTCCAATCTGTCTGCCCAAGGACCTCCATGTATGTTGTGCAGAGAGACTGCTCAGGAAATCTACAGTAACAGATAAAATTGTACATAGTTGGGAGTTTCAGAACCCATGTAAGTTAATAATGCTAAATGGTAGCATTTTAATACGATACGTTGTTAGCCACAACTAAAGCACTTACATTTTGTGTAAAAGTGTAAAAAAAAATTACACAAACGGGAAGGCACAGCACAGTTGAAATCAGAAACTTTTTCTTAAAACTTTTGTTTAAGATATATAATAAATAACAAACGATAATTCACTCTTGTACAAATTACGATCAATTAGTTAGTTTCTCTGCAATTTATCATTCATTGGCAGCATTGGCTTTTAACACACAGTTTCTTTCAAGTTTCAATTTCTAATCACATTCAATTCACATAATATATTAACCTTAGAGTATACATTACGGTAGTACGTAATATATACTCTAAGATATTAACCTATATATAAGTTACTCTATGATATTAACCTTAAGTTAAGATGTAATAGCAAACTTAATATCGCGCCACAAGTAGAGGTGAGTCGTATGTACTAGAACAGGTACGGGAAACAGGTATTTAACGATACTAGGTTATACCTATACTAATTTTGAAAGTACCTAGTCCAATACTAGTATTAGCGCTATGCTAATATACTCTATACCTAGTCCACCTAGTAGGTAGCGAGTCCGTCCGATCCGAGAGCGTGACAATGACAAGACTAACAAGTGACAACTGACAAGACAAAGTGACAATTGACAAGCAATCAATATACGGTACGACTGACATTAGTGACATTAGTAGGTACAGATTTATGATTGACAGATTGTCTTTGACACATGACTACCGATAGATAGTGTAGATTGACACCAAAATAAAAATCCAATGATGCGATTGCTCGTTAATACTTTAATCGCTAAAATAAATAAGATGTTATTTAATAATTTCCCGTTTGTTTATTATTTTTGTACATGCCTAAAATGTCATTTTGTCCATTAAATATTTCGATTGTCTATTGAATGACCGTTTGTTTTTAGTTAACTTCGATACCTACTTGAAATTGTCCAACTAAGTAAAGTAAGTTTTTACATTCCCATAGAAACTTAACAACCTTTTATAAAATGTTTAAACAGAAAAAATCTAGTTTTTTTTAGTGCTAGTAATGTTTCTGTAACCAACAGAAAACATATAACCCAATTTTGGCGATCTTCTTTGAGATTTTAAATCTGTATCTATGGAAATGACACCTAATCATAACGTAACTTTTCTCGTATCTAAAAATACAAAATTCAGATTTATATCTTGATTCAAAAATCAAAAATTAAAATTAAATCCGTTTTAAAATTATTTGTACCACTCAAAATTATCGTTGAAAGATATAGTTAAGTGACACCACAATTATTGTTCATGGCAATAATATGCTTTTAGTGTGACGTATTTAATTCTCGGGTTTAATAAAGAAGTAGGACTGATCGATTTAAATAGGTGTAAAAACCATAGTTCTATTCTAATCAATTAATTAAGATCACATTAAACACTTGACCGTTATTTGAAACTTTACAGTTTGAGATAGGCATTACCTGTTTTCTGCTAGTTCTACCTTCCTTTTCTTATCTATATTGCCCTCTCACTCACTCATCCCTCCATCCCCACCTAGTAGCAGTGGTGTGATCTTAGGTTTTCACGCCATATTCCACCATTGGCGTCTTGTTTTCTGCAGCGCTCAGGGGTCTTATACGAGATATTACTGTGCATACTATACAATATCTCTCAAAGTACATAACCGCAGACTTCGCCCCTGACCAACGTAAGTAAATTTTAAAAACCTTCCTTAGTAATTATTTTACTTTATTTTTTAACGGCGTTGCCGTTCGGTATAAATTTTTTTCTAATCTACCCTCATTATTGTTCATTATTTAATAAATTGTGTTGATTTGCCCTAGTCTTAGATATATTTCAACTTTCAGAATGAATAGTGATAATGATAATCACGTTAATAGTGACAAGCATACCAAAGAGGTGACTAATGCTGTAAATGAGTCAATGGAAAATCGAAAACGTTCAAAACGGAAACGTAGCCCGTCAAGTAGTAGTAGTGAAAGTAGCTCCTCGAGCACTTCAAGTGGTTCTACCTCCTCATCATCCTCGAGCACCCGTGGTGGCAAAAAAGTTCATAAGCGTAAAAAGGGGGGAAACAAGCGCAGGCGACAACGTGACCGTCGTCGACTTAATAAACTTTCTAGAGATATAAACGAACTTCGCAAACAGGTTAAAACTTGTGACAATAACTCTAATTTTCTAAATTCGTGTAATGTTTCTGAAGAATTGTTAGTGGATGGTAATGTTAGTGGAGACTTGTATAGTGCTACTGACGCTCCTAGTGAACATAACTTTGTATTTGAAATAGAAACTAAGTTGAAGGAACCTTCAGTTCCTAAAACTCCTCTAAATTATTTGACTACATTAGATGAAATTCAACACTTTAATACTAATCAGTGGTGTGAAGTTCGTTATGCGGATACTCAGAAAAATTTTAATTGTACCCCCGGTTTTGTCGATTTAGAAGTTAACGAGGAACTTAAAGCTTATGACTCACAACGCAATCTTGCTCATGCGGATAAGGCATATGCCGCTTTAACCTTTTGCGTGTTAAAACAACGCGAGGCTTTACAAACCGCCTTGCGCAGTCTTATAAAATGGGGTAGTGAGTCGCATCTTAATTATACAGACTTAAGTGAAAAAGTAAATGAACTTTTTTTAAAAGGAGATTTTTTCAAAATATCCTCTGAACTGTTGCAACTAATTTGCGGCCACCGGGCTGAAGTCATTCAAATGAGGAGAGATGGCATAATAAACTACGCTCGAGACCCATTAACGAAAGCTGCTCTAAGGAAGATACCACCATCAAATCAATATATATTTAGTGCGGATTCTCTGACGGTGGCTCTGGAAAAGGCTGGTGGAGTAAGAAAAGCCTTTTTACCATTGACTAAACAGGGCTCAAACATTCCGGCTTCGCAAGCTGGTCCGAGCAAGCCCGTACACTACCCCTCGCAGGGGCAAGTGTCCCGCAATGTACCCTCGCAGGGTACCGTACATGGATGTTGTGCTCCTATGCGCATTCCTCATGCTAATCAACCCTCGCAGGGTTACTACCGTGCTCGGCCTACGCAACAACAGAAGATGCATACCGACTCGCGGCCAAATTATTCCAATAATCATAAAGGGTCCTTTCGTTCAAGAGATCGGCCTTATTATAAAAACCAGGAACATGTTAACTTCGCCCAGAAGCAGCATGGACCATCGGAGAACGCCAGAGGAAGAAAACGTAAGTATTGACAATCAAAATTTTCGCGCAGGCCAGTTACAGCAATATTTTCAGCGTTGGAAAGATCTGGGTGCTCCGGATCACTTATTAAAAATCATTCAAGGGTATCGCATACCCTTTATGAAAAAACCACCTCTGGTCATGCCGAATCTGTCAGAAAATCGGTTTGTGACACCAATATCGGACACCATGACATCTGTACTTACTCAAATGCAGAGCCAGGGAATTCTAGAAAAAGCCAAGCCATCCCCCAGTTTCGTTTCAAAAATGTTTCTGGTATCGAAAAACGACGGGTCTTACCGACCCATTTTCAATCTATCAGCCTTAAACAATTATGTAATAACAGAAAAATTTCGTCTCATAAATGTTCACCGGGTACCAGACTTTTTACAACCCCTGGACTGGATGTGCAAAGTGGATTTATCCCAGGCTTATTTTCATCTCCCTATAAGTCCACCACACAGACGGTTCCTACGTCTTGTCTATCAACAACAGTTACTACAGATGTCTTGCCTGCCGTTCGGCCTCAGTACAGCGCCGAAAGTTTTCGCGTCACTGACGAACTGGGTAGCTCAAACACTTCGTCACGATGGAATACGTATTATCGTCTATTTGGACGACTTTCTCCTAGTCCACCAAAACCCGCAAACCTTGCAGTGTCACGTGCAGATTGTGCTCCAGAGGCTTCATTATCTCGGTTGGCAGATAAACTTCAACAAGTCGGTGATAGTACCCCAACAGAGGCTCGTATTCTTGGGTGTCCAATGGGACACATGGAGGAACGAGAAGGCTCTTCCAAGGGACAAATGTCTCACCCTTCACAACAAAATTACAAAATTTCTGAACCACTATTCCACAGACCTAAAAGACTTGCAAAGTTTAGTAGGTCTAATGAACTTCTCAAGTTTTGTAGTACCCAGGGGACGACTCCACTACCGAGCGCTGCTCGAACTTCTCAACAGCCTGTTGAAAAGATCGATAGCCAAACGGCTGCCACTTTCGAACCGAGCCGCGGAAGATCTATTTTGGTGGCTACACAACCATCGACGTACATCGATGATTCATCCACCAGCTCCATCACACTTTCTCGTGACAGACGCGTCGAATTTGGCCTGGGGAGCACAATTAGACAGTCAAGCGTTATCGGGACAATGGACCAAGGAGGAAGAAGGTTTGCATTGCAACCAAAAAGAACTTATGGCTGTGCTGAAAGTGTTACAAGCCCACCACAAGTTCCTGAATCAGTCCACGATATTGTGGCAGAGCGACAACAAAACAGCTGTTGCGTATATTCGGAACGAGGGCGGGACAAAGTCAGCAGCACTTATGCGCATAACATCTCAAATATTTCATTTTTTAGACCTACATCAAATTTACATAACCGCCTATCACCTCCCAGGCAAGTACAACGGGCACGCAGATCATCTATCTCGCTACCAGTCACCACCAGAATGGCATCTATTACCTGCTTGCACAGAAATGATCTTCAGGAGATTTGGAACTCCACTAATAGATCTCTTTGCTTCGAAAACTGCCCATGTAGTTGTCAATTATGTGTCTTTGGATCAAAGCGATCATCGAGCAATCTTCCACAATGCTTTCTCGCATCGATGGAACTACCAACTGGCGTGGATCTTTCCCCCTCCATACCTAATCCCCAAAGTACTGACACATCTCAATCAGGCCCTAGGCACATTTCTATTAGTAGTCCCCCGATGGGAACGTGTATTTTGGAGAGCAGACCTCAAATCCAAAGCGCTGGCGCCCCCATTTACGATAGAGAAACTGGATCAACACCTGATAGATACTACAACGAACCTTCCACCTCCCAAGGTCCGAGAAATGACCTTGGAGGTATGGAAATGTGGGGGTGGTCAAGTAGCATAAGTGAGTGGGAGACTTGTCAATTAAACTTACTTAAATCGTCATGGCGCCCGTCCACTTGTAAAACATATAAAGTAGCATGGGACAGATGGATCTCTTGGAATAAAACTCACAAGCTAAATCCCTTACAGCCAAGTGGGTCTAATTTAGCGAGATTTCTAGCCGATTTACATTTAAAAGAAAATCTTTCGTATAACACAATATTATTACATAAGTCTGCTGTTTCTACCTTGTGTAACACGGAGCTATCTGGTGTGTTGAGTTCACATGTATTAGTTAAACATGTTTTAAAATCTATATCTTTGAAAAAACCTATACAGCACAAAAAGTATGTATGGGATATTGATACTCTTGTGTCTTTCTTAGAAAAAGAATCTATAAAATTAGATGAAAGTAATTTATTTTTAGTATCTAGGCACACTGCAATACTATTACTTTTAAGCTCTGGTCGAAGAATTCATGACCTAACTTTGCTTGCTGTAGATCATAAACATTATGAACAAAATGACGATGGTATTATCCTGTGGCCAAGTTTTGGCTCTAAAACTGACAATTCTGATTCCAGGCAATCCGGTTGGCTACTAAAAGAAAACTCAAGAAATAGAAACATTGATCCTGTCTATTGGGTAAAACGTTGTGTAAACCTTCTTAGTGATAGACGGAAGGATTCTAATTGTGCAAATCTGTTTGTTACTCTAAGAGGGCGTGCTAAGGCTGCATCCCGAACTGTGATTGCGGGGTGGGTCAAATCATTATTAGCGGAGGCAGGAATAACCACGTCTCCGGGCAGCATTCGTTCAGCGGTTGCTTCCAAAAATTGGGCAGATAATTTTCCAATAGACGAAATATTATCACGAGGTAATTGGAAATCCGTGAATACGTTCAGACAATTTTATAGACGTTTAGTCTCGCCAACTGTTTCAAAAAACAGCATAACAAAATCATTTATGCCTAGTACCTAATTAGGCTGCGCAGAAATTTTATCAGTGTATTAAATCATTTTGATCATTGTGTGAAAAATGTATTTTGAATGACAGATATATTTTGAAATTTGTGCAATAAATATGTTGATTTCACTCATCCTTAATATTTTTATTTGCCATTTATCCATGTTAGCCATTGACTTGTAATATTAAGTCAATGATGTTAGCGAACCCTTTTATTATTCTGTCTATCAAGTCATTACGTCACATTGGCGTCCATCCCCACCAGGCGATAACAAACACGTCTCAAACTGTAAAGTTTCAAATAACGGTCAAGTGTTTAATATTGGCGTTTTACCTGAAAATAAAACGCTTATTAAATACTTACCTTATTTGAAACTTTAATTAAAATTCTGCCTGGTGTTTTCGACTCAATGGTGGAATATGGCGTGAAAACCTAAAATCACACCACTGCTACTAGGTGGGGATGGAGGGATGAGTGAGTGAGAGGGCAATATAGATAAGAAAAGGAAGGTAGAACTAGCAGAAAACAGGTAATGCCTATCTCAAACTGTAAAGTTTCAAATAAGGTAAGTATTTAATAAGCGTTTTATTTTCAGGTAAAACGCCAATATTATAATTATATTCGAATATGTAAAATGCTGGCTAAAAGACCACTATCCAAGCCGATAAACAAAAGTGAACTGTCATCCATGCCGCAATTGACATGTCAACGTCTTAGTGTTTATTCAGTTTCTGTTCTGTGTTTACGTTTAGTTTGATTTTCGTCTTTGGAGTGTTATTTCGTTTTTTGTTATTTTATTTTTATCATTTTATTAATTAAAAGAAGATAAAATTATTCATATTTTTAGATTTTATGAAAACAACATTAATTTTATGAATGCAACCTGCACTACAATGTCACTGTCACTTTCACACTTTCACAGCTTATAACTTACCAAGGTGCTTTGGAATACTTACAAAACAAAAACATACAAATACACAATTAAAATAAACATACATGCCAAGTAAAATTGGATACCAGGCGTGAATAAGTTGATAAGTCGACTGATAGTTGTCAAATCAGGACAACGCACGTTCTATTAAGCATAGTTTCTGATAGGTAATACTTATTTTTTGGCGATTTATCTGACAATCTAAATATATAAAAGGAGAAGCTGACTGACAGACTGACAGACTGACTGACTGACTGACATATCAACGCAGGGAGTATAAGGGTTAGAAACTTGAAATTTTGAAAACGAAGTTGCAAAGTATGTATGAAACTTTGCCGTTCTTCAACGTATTGGAATGAAATTCAGTATGAAGGTTTTTCATTGCAAGTCATGAGACTTGTATACAATATTTTTTCAATAATCATGTAATATATTATGATACACACACTAACACATGTCTGTGTATATATATATATTATAGATAGGCGGACTTTGGCCAAAAACTGAAGGTCTCCTTTGTATCATTAGTAATTTCATAAGTAATTAACATTACAAAATGTACTGATTAAATGTCTATAAAGTACGACGCACTACGCAGCAAACAATGCAACGTACGCAAGCAATGTACTTAGTCAAGGACTAAGTATGCGTAATATGCGTATATGATACGCGTATACGTCCTCGACCTTGAGACGAGGTGGAATAGGTAGAACAGGTATTTGGATCACGTATTTTTAAATACTAGGAACAGGTACACCTAGTCCAAAATTAACCTAGTACGACCCACCTCTAGCCACAAGCTAACAAGAACAACAAAATAGTACTACTATACATTATAGTATCAGCACAAAACGAAGGCCCCTATGACGTTTACTTGACGTCTGTCCGATCATCAAGTTTCGTACAAATTATTACATAAATTTGAAGGAGCAAATTGCTGTTCTTCATTGTCAATAGTGATGTGCAAAAAGTCATAAAATTTATCGAATGTATAACTTAGGACCCAAAGTTAATTAATTACATGGATATTGAAACAATATATATATTTAAATATTATGGACTAATGCGGGACCATATAAACAAAGTATATGGTAACGCGAACAGATTCCTTCACATTTTTACTAACAAAATACAGTGCCACCTTTAATAAAGTAAGTAAGTCAATTACATAAATGAATAATTATACTATAAATCATCTCAACCCAACAAGGCCCACTACTGAGCTCAAAGCCGAGGAGACCTGAAATATAAGGTGATTCGTAAGACTCTTGTGATATTAATAAGGGGTACTCAGTATTCGATTCTCATTCCAAATATGTAATTAAAAAGGGTGCTTAAATTTTTTATTCCAAAAATTTATCGATGCCACTCGCACTTGACCATATTTTTTCGATACTAAATTAACATTTTTCACGTCACTATTTTAATGTGTCTAAGGGGCCTTAATTTTAGTGCCGCTACTATAATTAAATTTTGAACTAATTTGAAGTATACTTAGTCTATGGTCCGCGACCCGCGTTTTCTACAAAGAGTATTTATCACAGAGTACTTTGTATTGTGTTAGGTTGGGGAATTTCTTAGCATTTTATATAAAAATCCAAGACATTTTTTTTCAAAGTTTATTTACATTTAATTATGGTATAATACCATTTTGTTCGATAACTTTCTGCCATATTGTAGATAGGGACATGATCCGCTTGCTCTAGAAATTTTGGGAGTTCTGATCAAATAAACGCGACAAGTCGTTTTGGCAGTCCTCTTTTGTGGTTAACCTGACTGCCTAAATAATTCTGTAGAGAACGAAACAGACGGAAATCTGAAGGTGCAAGGTCAGGGCTATATGGTGGATGCATTAACAAATCCCAGCCAAACTCTCTTAATTTTTGCTGAGTGGCTAAAAAAGTGTGCGGTCCATTCCGGCCGTTTTCTCTCAACTTCTTGCTTTAATCTCATCAGTTGTTGGCAGTAGAGAACCGAATCGATAGTTCTGCCCTATGGTAAAAGCTCGTAATAAACAATGCCCTAGCAATCCCACCATACAAACAACAACAGCTTATTGCGAGTTTACCCGAGGTTTGCCACAGTCAGTGAAGCCTGAACTACCTTTGACCTCGAGTCACGACCGTTTTCACACGTTCTTGTTGTACTTGATCCACTTTTCATCACCAGTTATCAATCTCTTCAAAAAAAGCTCTGTTTCATTACGTCTCAATGAAGAATCGCAAATGAGCACACGGTTCATTATGTTTCTTTCAGTGAGCTCGTGTATATCCAGTTTTTTTGGGTACTCAGCATTTTTTAATTGGGTCAAAACTGTTTTGTGGTCAATTTCCAGTTCTTCAGCTATGTCGTAACTGCTGAGCGAGCTTACTCCACTTTTTCAAAAATGGCGTCCATTTTTTCCGTAACAGGGCGACTAGAGCACAGAGTAAGGGAACAGAGACAAAGCTTCATACAAGCGTGCTACGATAGGTACACTACTACAAGCTAGAGGCGCGTGTGTGCGTGAGCACAGTCGCTACGTCGCGTACGGAGAGAAATCGGTTTATACCGGCTCGGCCTGTGCTCAAGCTCAGGGGCTGCAGTACACGTCGCGCGTCGTGTTTTCATTTAATTTAATGTTAATGATAATAATTTAATAATTTAAATAGTGTTCAAATGTAATTTTATAATACCTAGTGTTTTAATATAAAAGTGTAAATATGGTTTACTGTACAGTATGTATGAACAATAATAGAAAGAATAAAAACACATCATTTAAGGTGTACATGAAAAATTAAATAAATAAATAAAGTAAGTAGTACTAACTTGATTATTATTTATTATTTTTAATGTATAGGTTAGATGGATACCTCATACATATTGATGTTATTGTGATATTCTGTAACCGCATCCATTTAATTCGACTAAACTGAGAAGCACGACGCACGCGATTCGCTGGCCAGCCGTAACGTTGGCAAACTCGCGTCGAAGCTCGCTTAAGCTATTTAGTTTGTGTTTTCTGTGGATTATAATAAAATCAAACTTTCTCGGTTACGGTTCGTGCGCAACTTATCTTGCCCAGCTCCCAGCACTTGTCAAAATTGTATTGTAGAAAATATTTTTTTTTTGTGACTTTGTAATGTATTTTGATGAATATAAATTATATATTATTATAAATATAAAAAATCGATATTAAGGGCTCCCTGGGATCACAAATAATTATGAAACTGTTACCAAAATTTAAAACAGTCGGCGCCATTTTGAAATTCTTTGTTAATTGACCGATTTCGTTCAAAATCGATATTTGGAGCTCTCTAGGATCACAAAATAGGACACTGTTACCATTCTTTGTTTTTGTACCGATTTCGTTCAAAATTGATATCTGAGGATCCCTAGGATCACAAAACAGGAAACTGTTACCAAAACTTAAAAAAGTCGACGCCATTTTAAAATTCTTTGTTAACCTCTTGCGCGCACGGCCGCGAAAAAAAAAAGAGCCTCTAAGTGTCGTTAGTGTTTACCTAAAAACAACAAAATTTCAACGAATTTTTGTGTTTTAGGTAAACCGTTATTGTTGCTTAAAAATAATTAAATCTGCAATAAATTATATATCAATAGATTCGTTATTAGATGTACTATGATATGAGTAGTGTATTTTTTAGTTTTATTTTGTAGTTTTTATAAAATATACGCAGAAACATGAAAGTTTAGGTAATTTTTTGCTACTTACGAACTTTACGGCGTAATATCTTCAAAACACAAGACACATACACTTACACTATACTTTTATAGGATAACACAATTCACTCTAGCTTCATTCATATCATTTTTACACTTTACCGACTTTTATTTACTTCAAAATAAAATTATTTTCGCAATGAGGGGCCGCCGCGTCTGCCGAACTGACCGGACCGTACTGACCGCTATACTGACCGCCGCAAGTGACCGTTACTCAAAACGCGCTAGGGCTGTCATTCATCCAACGGAAACATTCATCCGTAATAGTAATGTTAGAAGTATGTACTTTTTTTGGTGAAAGTTTTTGGAATCTTATTCCAAAGTGTAATTTTGTACTTTTGTTTATAAAATAAATATTTACAATTATACATAAATATTCGTAAATATGTATCTGAATAATCAGATCAGATCAGATTTGATTCCAACTAGAATTTTCAAGGAAAATATAAATTTGGCTTCAATTGCAATAGCTGAATCAAATCTGATCTGATTTGATCCATTCTAGTTGGATCAGATCAGATTTGATTCCAACTAGAATTTTCAAGCAAAATTTATATTTTGCTTGAAAATTCTAAGTAGAAGTATAAGTCTAAGTATAAGTAGTAAAAATTAAAGTAGTGTTACGGGGGAGTATTTTTGAAATAAACAACACACATAAGTATAATATTAAATTTAGGGATAATAAAAAAATAATAAAGATAAATTGAAAGATAGAGAATACTCTTTATTGCACACACAATTTAATATTTACATCAGCTTATATTAGACACAGTACAAAAGGCGGTCTTATCGCTAGACAGCGATTTCTTGCAGACAACTAAATTAATTTATAAAACTAAATTATAAAAATGTTTATGGTTACAGACACATACATAGTAACTTTAGAATAATGAGGAAATATATTTTTTTATTTATTTTTTATTTATCAATACAAACACAGAACACAGAAAATAGAGAACATCAAATAACATTTTTACATACAAAAACCCAGAACACAGAAAATTGGAAGGTTCTACTTCAGATATGACGCTAATACCCGCTGGTGTTTCCAAGGGGGCAATCTCCCAATCCGACGTCGAGCTGGGGAGCTGCTGCGCTGGGTTCAGCCAGCGATGGACATGCCGACGGTTACGGTCCAAAACCTCCTCCGCTTCCTCTTCGAACATGTCCATCAGCTCAGCCAACTCCTCAAGATTTTAGCTGAAAGAAAAACAATCTATTTGAGTAACCATCTACATAAACCATGGACGAAAATAACCTGTCATATAAAATTCAAGGACTTACAAAATTGGGCGCCCCTGCACGATTCGCACCGAGCTGGGTTTGGCAAAGCGGCACCGGTTCCCCCTTCGGCTTTATGGACCCCCTGGAGTCACCAGCACCGGTAGTCCATAGCTTCTGCAAAAATTATATAGATCGAATGTACTAAAATTCGTGCAAAATTAAGTGTAAAGCCTTGCGTACAGTTAGTAAGACAATATTTACCGCGGTGGGCTCCTCTCCACTCTTGAGTCCATAGCCGGCAGCTCGGATGCGAGCCTCATGACGAGGTTTCGCCTCGCCGTCACACCCGGGTTAGAATCGATAGTACAATCGAATAGTGCTGATCGACAGGAGCCTGGCCTGTCGCCTAAAATAAAAATAAATACAAATAAAAAATAACGAACAGACTGACCCATCCTTTTTTCCTCCTCACTTTCACCCTTCACTTCCACTCAAACAAAGCAAGTAAATTTATGTACAAAATAATATAAGAAAAATATTCTCAACTACACGAAAAAAAAATCCGCTATTCCCTATACCACCACATTCCAACAATGCAGGATATTACGTACGCAATCAAAAAAATAGAAGTAAACAATTTCAATAATATCACCGAAAATTTTTTGTCACTAAAACTGCTCACCTACCAACCCTAGCACAATTATACGAAAAAAACAAAAGAACATGGCTGCTCGTCAGTATTGAGTAAAAATGTGTATAATGAGGTAAACGGTATAAATATTGATGTAAATGTGAACCTATTCACTAAATCTGTTTTGTGTATGGTAATAAACTAACTATATTATCAGAAACCAATTGTTTCTTATTAGAAATCAATGTATTTACGTAATAATCGACGTAAAACATGACGCCATCTTAGTTGCGACAACGATGGTTCGTCACAAATGAGATGTTTTTGGTTACATATTTTGTTTATTTCTAATGAACAACACTTTACACACAATCTACAGTAAATTATCTACACTTATATGTATAAATCTTATAAGAATACTTACATTTTTCTAACACTCTTGGCGAAATAGCACACGACAACAAACACGTCACTTCGCGCGATCCGTCACTGAGAATTTGTGTCAAATTTTATTTTTTTGTGGTTGCATCACCCACAGAAAATCATGTCCGAAAATCGTAAACGATAGCCAATTTTATATACTCTGTGACTGTATTTATTTCTGATTGGTCGGTTTATATGATTGGCCAAAAACAACTACCAATCACAAAGCGTTTGGTCAACGCGTAGTTGGGTCAACGTATGACCCAAAAACATTTGAGCGCTTACTTTTTCATGGGTCATACGTTGACCCAAAAACGCGCAAGGGGTTAATTGACCGATTTCGTTCAAAATCAATATTTAGAGCTCCTTGGGATCACAAAATAGGAAACTGTTACCAAAATTTAAAAAAGTCGGCGCCATTTTGAAATTTGAAATCGGTACTATAACAAAGAAAGTTAAAGTGGCGCCGACGTTTTTTTTAATTTTGGTAACAGTTTTCTGCTTTGTGATGCCAGGGAGCCCTAAATATCGATTTTGAACAAAATCGGTCAATTAACAAAAGAATTTCAAAATGACGCTGGTTTTTTATTACGAATTTTTTTATTAATGATCTGCACTTTATTTAGACTTATTTTCAACTGTAAATATTTATTAATATAGTGTAAGCATAAAAAACCTCCAAATTTAAATTAATAGGTAATATTAAATGAGTAAGTATGTACCTAAATGTAAAAATACCTCAATGTTTCAATAAATATTTCTTTTACATCTTGTATGTTCTATTGAAGTATCTATTGAAGTGAAAAGTTGTATGTATCACGCGATAGCAAAGTTTTTTGTTTCTTGTGCCTTGGAATGCCTCACTAGACTCAGGATTCTAATTTACCTAATTCTTCCTAGCTCGAATCCTTCACTAGCTCGGGTTTTAAACTAGGCAATCACAACAAAAACAAACTTTGCCATCTTGTTGAGCAAATATCTATTGTTTATTAAATTGTATCCTTCTGTGCCAACCCTAGCAAAATAGGTATAAATTTTGCTCGCTTCACTCTGTGACTAGAGTGCTGTGCATCTTTGACATCTTAGAATAATGACATATAGAAACGAAGTCCGCGCGGCTACTTTGACAACTTTAAATGTGAGTAGTAAATGTCACCAAACGCCGGCCAGCTCCGTACAGTGCTGCCACTTTAGCGATTTTGTCGCTAAATCTAGTGACTTTTAGAGTTCGATTGCGATTTTCTAAAGTACGCTATCGCTAAAAAATATTTTAGTGATTTTTAGGGAAAATCAATCTTATAGTATATTACTTATCTAATAAGGTAATTTTTGTTCAATAATAAAGTTAACCCTATTTTTGTATTACTATTTTAATGTAAATTTGCAATTTCCTGTATTTTTTAACCTGTAATTTGAAGTGAACGAAACTATATCTTATTTTTGGTTATCAAATGCGTCCCTGGTGCAGGTTCCCCCAATTTATCAAGGGAGTTTGGAACTACGTGAAATGTATTTATTGTTTTTGTCTAGGTATTTATTGATTACTCTTGCTCGCTCGTATTTTGCTACTTAGTTTGTATTCACGGTCGATAATAAAAGCAAAAGATTTCAATTTCTATTTTTGTGCAGTTAAAAAAGTTGCAGTTGAAAGTTACTTTTACTACGTAGTACTATGGAGGTACCGCTAAAGAAGAAATCGGAGTTGTTTCAAAAATATCGAAACAATTGACGAGTACAAAGTACAAAATGTGGTTAAAGCCACCAAAGTACCAAATGAGCATAACAAAGCCTTTTGCACTTTTTGTCATTGCGAAATTTTTGCGAGAATTAACGACGTAAAGAAACACAGTGAAACAAACAACTATAAGATAAATGTGACGCAATTTTTATTAACAGACACAAACTAATATGAAGAAGAATACCGATAAGAAGAAATAAATATTTAATGATCAGTTTTAATAAAAAAAATATGTAAAATTTTATTTCTTAAGTGCTATTCTCTAAAAATATATTTTTCATTAGTATTTTTTTATTTTTTGTTTAGCGATTTCTAGAGATTATTTTAGTAACCAAAAAGCCGAAACCTAGTGACGTTCGTAAACAAAGTCAGTGATTTCATTATTCGCAAAGTGGCAACACTGGCGTTCATGCGTTGGTTCGCTACGCTGGACGCTAGTAGCGGCGCTAGTGATGGGCGATTGTTGCAAAAAAAACAATCGACTGAATCGAAAATTGTGCCTTTGCGCATTCGATTGTCGATTCAGATTGAGATAGCAAAAGAGCATGCATTACCTTTTGTTGCCCATGACAACTGTGACCAGCACAGAACTCACATCGGGACTAGGATGGTTAGTCAGTTAGCAGACGGTGTTAGTCAAATATATTCAGGTTAAAGGCATTCTTATGACAAAAGGTTATTACACACTTGATGATTATTTCAAAGATAAAACTTCTTGGACATGAGTTTGATATTCTAGCTAGTAAGTAGTAAGTGCAATCTGTAATGCGAGTAGCAAAAGAAGCTTCTAAGAAATTTTGCGATAATGTCTTTAGATGCCTTTCGAATGTTTACATCAAATATAAACAAAGTTATTTCAATACATTTTATTTCACTCAATCACTTCAAATTATAACTTAAACCTATTAATGTACACAATATCAGTCTATAAAAACCTGAGAGAATATTTACAACATATGTTTTCTCATAACATTAAGTTATATACCAACGCATCCAGTCTGACTTACAATCAACAACCCGTACCATGCTGGATCGTTCCAAGGGTCCTGGGTTCGATTCCCGACTAATAGGGTTATGAGTTTACATTTCTATTTTCAATCAAATGTGTGTCCTTGTGTTGTCCAAGACGCCCACGACACAGGGCATCCTAGGGTGGGGCTATGAGTGGGTAGCGTTATTTATTATTATTTATTTATATGTAGAGTTAAGGTTGTCTAGAAGTCGCTAGGAAGGCCCCGCCGGCGCCGACGGAGCCTCGTGAGGATGCATCAGCAGATCTCGGAGCAGCTTGTTCTTGGATTTCTTCACGTTCTTAGCTTTCATCTGAAAATTAATACACATTGTAGATGTAGGCACGGTAATATATGAGTATCATACAGTAGTGTGACTCGGCCCTGTCCTTGAAATAAATGCCTACAGCCGCGCGCGCTAGGGCCGCATCCTTCTAGTTGTAGTGAATGTTAGTGGGTAGGTAATACGCACGCTTCCTGATTACAAACCAACACGTTCGATCGTCCCTATGGCGCTTCTGTGGCCGTTGTATACTTAATGTGTACTAAACTCCGAGGCGCGTAGGTATGATTCGCTCCGACCGTTTGTATGAAGATGGAATACTGTATGATACTATTACCGTGGTGTAGGTATCCTATTGTGACGTCATTGATTTTTATCATCATATATTTTTATATTACTGATTTTTTTTTATACCCAGTAAACCCGCCGTCGCACAGTGGGACGAAAATCGGGTGTTCATAGACTTAGAGCGCTTTCAAATTAGACGGTTGAACCCGGACTGCAGCCGCACGGTTGTGATTTTTCATACAAAATGTCTCGACGCAACGTCGTGCGGCTAACGGACGCGCGCCGCACTGCGCCCGCACGGCTGGTTATGGTTCTTATGCTAAACATTTTTGATTTTCCTTCGGAAACTAACGTAGAATCGTATAGGAAAACACAACATTATCATATTTACGCATCTCTGGAGATAGTAACAATTTTTAATTAGTTTTAATTAAATTTGTATGGAACAAAACAGAAAAATCCAATTTATTCGAGACTCGAGAGAGTGCCCGTTATTTCCTCTGGTACGATTATTGCCACAAATTTTCTCCGTTTTTTGACATATCGCACATAGCGGGCACCGCTACTACTTCAGGTGAAAAAAAAAATGAAATGTGTTTTTGAATTCAATTCGTATGCATCGGCAAAATAGCGGCTTACGTAAGCAAAGCAAAACATCAATATTTGTACTGACAGTATTAGTTTTTTTCGAAGTTTCACTTCTACCACGTGCGAATAGCATGCATTTTGATTTTTTCAAGTACGTACACGTAATAAAGGGACACCGATGGGGCGCTTGCCTAGAGCGCTCACGACATGTATTTTAAGGCCACTAAGGCAGTTAAGGCCATCCAAGGCCACCTCACCCCGTAGTGCACCTCTCGCACGTGCCGGTACAGGCTCGAGTACCAGCCGAAGGCGGCGCCGCACTGCGCGCAGCGGTGCGGCGTCTCGCTCGTGTGCATCGCCACTATGTGGTATTTCAGCTTCGACGCGTTCTACACGGACAGACATACGTTATATTATTATTATATTATTACTAGCTGACCCCGCGAACGTTGTTGTGTTGTAGTGCATGAATACAAAAAGCGCGATTTACATTTAGAGGGGTGGGTGTAGGGAAGTGAAAGTTTGGGATTACATGTATTTTTTATGCTCTATTAATAAAAAATAAAAATTTTTGTTCACAAAATAAAAAAATAATGTTAGTGGTGGACAACCCTTATCACTAAGGGGTATGAAAAATAGACTCTGACCCACTGAATATGCATATAAAATTTCATAGAAATCGGTCGAGCCGTTTCGGAGGAGTATGATAACTAACATTGTGACACGAGAATTTTATATATATTTCGGCAATCCAACAGCTTAAACATAGCATATTTTATTTGAATACAATAATGAAATTAATATAAGGCCAAAACCAGATTACACAAATAGACAGTTGAATTTGTTAACAAATCAAACGGGGTTTTGTGTGCGTGCGTGCGTGCGTGCGTGCGTGTGTGTGTGTGTGTGTGTGTGTGTGTGTGTGTGTGTGTGTGTGTTGTGCGTGGACAGAAACGGAATCAGCATTGCAATGTTATAGTAAATCAGTACATATAAATTTGATAGGGGATACAAAAGAAAAAATTCGGCAACGTTTCCTTGAAACGGAAGTTGAGTCACAAACTGAGACCACTCACCTGATACGACTTCCCGCACACGTGACACAGATTCTCCTTCTTCTCTTTGTTCGTGTGTATGTTCTGTGTGTGCACGTACAACGTTGTGTGACACTTGTACGCCTGGAACCGATCACGGTGACATATTCATTGTAAGTGTATAAAAATTGCTATAGAGGGGGGGGGGGGGGCGCAGAGAGAGATTACCGTAGACAGAGATGAGTATAGACCTATGCATTACATCTATCTCACTCACATAAGCAAAGGAACAATTTACGCCGGCGACACGAAAAAAATGAGACCGAATGTTAATATTTTTTATCTCACTCTTATCAACATAAACCGTACGGTCGGCCACAAAGGTGGCGTCAACGATCACTTACATTGTTGCATATCTGACAGCGGTACTTGACTTTCTTGAGATGCTCCCAATCTATGTGATCGCGCAGGCGAGTCTTGTTGACGAACTTCTTGCCGCATTCGTTGCAAATGAAGCTGAAATTATACAAATCAATAATAAAAATGTGTGCAATTCACACGTGCTAGAAGTGAAACTTAGAAAAATAGTTTGGTTAGATGTCATAACTATAAACATTAGTTTCTAATTAAAAGACATAGTAAATAATTACATTAAGATTACAAATTCAAATGTCAAGTCTCTTCATCAATAAATATATCTCGACATTCCTTTATGTGTATGTGTGTGTCTGTATCCACACGTGTGTGGTATACACGCGCGCGCACACACACACACACACCCACTCTCCATCAATAAATCCGTCTCGACCTTCGTTTATGTGTATGCGCGTGTGTCTCTGTGTCCACACACACACACACAGGCGCGCACGCACACTCACGTGTAATCGCTCTCGGGCACGTGCCGGCGCGAGATGCGCAGGTGCTGCCGGTACGTGGCCACCGACGCGAACGTCTTGTCGCACTTCGCGCAGTACAGCTCGCCGGTGTCGAGCGCCTGAAACGGGAACGCGGCCTTTGGTACAAGGAGTCGTTGTTTCCGCACGTCGGTTTCCGTGCACGTAAGTTGGTATTTCGGCACATCTGTTTCTGCTTGGTAAGTTCTATTTTCTGCTTATCGGATTCCGTTAAAGTTATTATTGGAGCGGGGTTCCTTAACGCGGCTTACGGGTAGTGCGATTTAGTAGAAATCGTCACGTAACTAGATAGCACAGTACAGCGCTGCTTTACAATGTATTATATTAGTTCAGATGAGAGTGCCTAGATGGCGTTGTTACAAAAAATCACTACATTACGTTTATATACTGATATTCTAGTTTATCATTTAACTTCAACACACGGTTGTACAGTTTTAAATAGATTTATGGAGTTGAGAAAAAACGTAAGGAACTTCGTTCTTCCTGCACAATTTTTTTATTAATACCTTATGTGTCCTCATGTGCCGTCCAAGGTTCGACTGCCATTGGTACACACGACCACATCTGAGGCATGGATAACGGTTTTGTCCCCTATGAAGGGCGCTGGAAAAAATATTTAACTTTGATTAATGGAGCAATATCAAAAATACACAATATCGTTATATTCTGGTTCAAGTATCATTAAAATCTGTTCAGCCGTTCCAGAGATTAGATTGACAAACAGAAAACAGCCTTGCTTGTTTTGGCTAATCTCTGGAACGGATAGACCAATTTTGACGGGACTTTACTGGAAGATAGCTGATGTAATAACAAGTAAGTTAGGCTACTTTTATTTTAGAATTTTTCTTTGTTTGTTATATTCCCGACGAAGTCGCGGGCACAGCTAGTCCCTAAAAGTACATAATTATTTAATTCTCTTCGATTATGTTGATGATGTTATTAATTTGGATTTATTTGAAATCGGTTTGTTAACTCATATAATTTTTTTTTGTATAGTTCAATGTAGCAACAATATACATAATTATACAACATAAATAACATCACAATTAATTAAACTAAACCAATATAAAATATTATAGTCTTAGCAGCTCACAAACCAAGGACTATACAAAACTATACTCAGGAGCACTAAACTAACACTTCAAATAAAACTATGGCACCAAATTACATTTATGTTTAATTTACTACACATTTATCATTCAAAATACAACAATGGACCAGGCAAACGAATTTTTTTTTACACGTCAAATAAATCTATAAAAAATTACAAGAAAAACTGTGCTTTTACTTTTTCCATATCTCAATAAATGGCTGAGATATTAACGATCAAAGTGCGTATTTACGGACGTTGGTTTTTTTAAAAACGCAGGCGGGCGGTCACTACTCGATGACGTCATCTCTCAGTAGTCGCGCGTAGTTGATAGGGATTTTTGACCGAAATGTTAATTTAAACTCAAGTAAAGCCGCGAGCAAACCTTAGTTATCAATAATAAAATAACATATATAATTCACATACTATCTACTACATCTATGCAAAATTTCAAGTCTGTATCTATAGAAATAAGAAAGTTATAGATTTTTGAACTGCATAGACCCATATTTTCTATAGTTGCGCCGTATCGTGCTCGCGGCCGAACTAAATCGTGACGTTATAGCGTAACCGCGGAAATTCAAAAAAGGGCTTGAACTTCTCGTCTTTATAACTTCGGAAATACTGCATGTATTGAAGTGAAATAAAAAGTTATGTAATGTATACGACCTAAGCTCGGATTTTAGGTGTATTTGATAGTAATATTTTGACCCTTTTGCCTTCTCCATTACGTCACATAACTAAATAACAACCCAAATCCACTAACCGCACAATGAAAATATGATTTAGAAAATAGGAAACTGAAATTATTTCACCACTAGGAACAAATCGCGTCGACAACCGCTGCGCACGAGAGATGACCCTAAAAGAGAGCAAGATTGGAGCGAAGTTCGTTTCAACTAGGACTTGTGACCTTTTAAAAGTGGGTGCCGCGTAGTGGTGGCGTCATTAAGTGTTTATGTTATGCGTCTCTGTTTGCGTCTACTCTCATACAATAGCATAAAGTGTATGTACAAATAAATTGTCAATTTGTGCTCGTGTGCTTTGTATAAATTTCCCACGCTATTTCTTACGTAGTTTTTCTTGCCTTTAGCTTTGCCTTTAGCTTGAGTAGTTTTTCTTGCCTAACTGTCGCGCTATGTTTATTCTCTTCTGCTATCTAGACTATTCTTTTTAATTCTTCTGAACTTTATTTCTGTGAACTGTGTACCGCTTACCTTGTGCCATAGACTTGTAATCAATTCCGTCTCGCGAAATAAACTTTATTTGTTGAGTGCTGTATCGGGGTATCATTTAATCATCCCACATTTAATGTCCTGTTAGAGGTTGGTATCCAGACAGGCTTTAAGGAAATATCAATGATGGAATAATACACTGAATAAATGTGACTTACTCCCGGTGATACCTATAAGTCTTCTTCGAGCTGAACGTCTTCCCGCAGTCAGCACAAGTCGGTTTCTCCGGCAGCACCTCCCTACTCCGCGGCTGGCGTTTCTTCACGCCATTCGCGTGCGCGTGGACCTTCAACTGGGGACATATAACAAAAAAAATGGTTGTCCGTAAAGTCGGTTTACGGACGATAATTTTACGTGATAACGTCATAAGAAAATAAGTAGAAATAAACACAAAAACACAAAACACGTTGTCGCGTATACAACATTTGTTATAACAGTAGCAGAACTATTCTAACTGCTAGCTCTGACGTCACGCTCTTACGCCACGCTCTGACGTAACGCTCTTACGCCACGCTCTGACGTCATCGGAACGGGTATATATAAAAAGGATTGTGTGGTTTTATGAAACCACGGTAAAAGTGAAGCTTTTTTCACATTATAGACGTTTAACTAAAAATTTTTGGAATAATATTCCATTAAGGGTATAAAAATCGCTTTATCAATCTTAATTTTATACTTGGAAAATTGGAATGATAATGGGAAATAATAATAAAATGTGGTGTCGTGGGACACCAGGTAGGAACGAAGTTCCTTCGGCTAATGAAGGCAACGGCGAACGAAAAGAAAGAGGGATAAAAAAATCAAAAATTAAATGTGGCACTCGGTGACTGCCGCGGTAAAGCTATTGCCTAGCATTTTTTATCAACCTATGCAATTATAAAAATTAGATGAATAAATCTTGGATTGCCGCCATCTTGGATTTCTATTTTGACAACACCATCGACTTCAACACCCTCGAAAACCATGAAAACGATACCCATGACGAAATGTTGTTAATTTCGCGCAGCCGCCATCTTGGATTTCTATTTTGACAGCACTATCGGCTTCACCACCCTCGAAAACCATGAAAACGATACCCATGACGAAAAGTTGATAATTTCGCGCAGCCGCCATCTTGGATTTCTATTTTGACAGCACTATCGGCTTCAACACCCTCGAAAACCATGAAAACGATACCCATGACGAAAAGTTGTTAATTTCGCGCAGCCGCCATCTTGGATTTCTATTTTGACAGCACTATCGGCTTCACCACCCTCGAAAACCATGAAAACGATACCCATGACGAAAAGTTGATAATTTCGCGCAGCCGCCATCTTGGATTTCTATTTTGACAGCACTATCGGCTTCACCACCCTCAAAAACCATGAAAACGATGCCCATGACGAAAAGTTGATAATTTCGCGCAGCCGCCATCTTGGATTTCTATTTTGACAGCACTATCGGCTTCAACACCCTCGAAAACCATGGAAACGATACCCATGACGAAAAGTTGATAATTTCGCGCAGCCGCCATCTTAGATTTCTATTTTGACAGCACTATCGGCTTCACCACCCTCGAAAACCATGAAAACGATACCCATGACGAAAAGTTGGATTTCTATTTTGACAGCAATATCGGCTTCAACACCCTCAAAAACCATGAAAACGATGCCCATGACGAAAAGTTGATAATTTCGCGCAGCCGCCATCTTGGATTTCTATTTTGACAGCACTATCGGCTTCACCACCCTCGAAAACCATGAAAACGATAGCCATGACGAAAAGTTGATAATTTCGCGCAGCCGCCATCTTGGATTTCTATTTTGACAGCACTATCGGCTTCACCACCCTCGAAAACCATGAAAACGATACCCATGACGAAAAGTTGATAATTTCGCGCAGCCGCCATCTTGGATTTCTATTTTGACAGCACTATCGGCTTCAACACCCTCGAAAACCATGAAAACGATACCCATGACGAAAAGTTGATAATTTCGCGCACCCGCCATCTTGGATTTCTATTTTGACAGCACTATCGGCTTCAACCACCCTCGAAAACCATGAAAACGATAGCCATGACGAAAAGTTGATAATTTCGCGCAGCCGCCATCTTGGATTTCTATTTTGACAGCACTATCGGCTTCACCACCCTCGAAAACCATGAAAACGATACCCATGACGAAAAGTTGATAATTTCGCGCAGCCGCCATCTTGGATTTCTATTTTGACAGCACTATCGGCTTCAACACCCTCGAAAACCATGAAAACGATACCCATGACGAAAAGTTGATAATTTCGCGCACCCGCCATCTTGGATTTCTATTTTGACAGCACTATCGGCTTCACCACCCTCGAAAACCATGAAAACGATAGCCATGACGAAAAGTTGATAATTTCGCGCAGCCGCCATCTTGGATTTCTATTTTGACAGCACTATCGGCTTCACCACCCTCGAAAACCATGAAAACGATACCCATGACGAAAAGTCGATCATTTCGCGCAGCCGCCATCTTGGATTTCTATTTTGACAGCACTATCGGCTTCACCACCCTCGAAAACCATGAAAACGATACCCATGACGAAAAGTTGATAATTTCGCGCAGCCGCCATCTTGGATTTCTATTTTGACAGCACTATCGGCTTCACCACCCTCGAAAACCATGAAAACGATACCCATGACGAAAAGTTGATAATTTCGCGCACCCGCCATCTTGGATTTCTATTTTGACAGCACTATCGGCTTCACCACCCTCGAAAACCATGAAAACGATAGCCATGACGAAAAGTTGATAATTTCGCGCAGCCGCCATCTTGGATTTCTATTTTGACAGCACTATCGGCTTCACCACCCTCGAAAACCATGAAAACGATACCCATGACGAAAAGTTGATAATTTCGCGCACCCGCCATCTTGGATTTCTATTTTGACAGCACTATCGGCTTCACCACCCTCGAAAACCATGAAAACGATACCCATGACGAAAAGTTGATAATTTCGCGCACCCGCCATCTTGGATTTCTATTTTGACAGCACTATCGGCTTCACCACCCTCGAAAACCATGAAAACGATAGCCATGACGAAAAGTTGATAATTTCGCGCAGGCCGCCATCTTGGATTTCTATTTTGACAGCACTATCGGCTTCACCACCCTCGAAAACCATGAAAACGATAGCCATGACGAAAAGTTGATAATTTCGCGCAGCCGCCATCTTGGATTTCTATTTTGACAGCACTATCGGCTTCACCACCCTCGAAAACCATGAAAACGATACCATGACGAAAAGTTGATAATTTCGCGCAGCCGCCATCTTGGATTTCTATTTTGACAGCACTATCGGCTTCACCACCCTCGAAAACCATGAAAACGATACCCATGACGAAAAGTTGATAATTTCGCGCAGCCGCCATCTTGGATTTCTATTTTGACAGCACTATCGGCTTCACCACCCTCGAAAACCATGAAAACGATACCCATGACGAAAAGTTGATAATTTCGCGCAGCCGCCATCTTGGATTTCTATTTTGACAGCACTATCGGCTTCACCACCCTCGAAAACCATGAAAACGATACCCATGACGAAAAGTTGATAATTTCGCGCAGCCGCCATCTTGGATTTCTATTTTGACAGCACTATCGGCTTCACCACCCTCGAAAACCATGAAAACGATACCCATGACGAAAAGTTGATAATTTCGCGCACCCGCCATCTTGGATTTCTATTTTGACAGCACTATCGGCTTCACCACCCTCGAAAACCATGAAACGATAGCCATGACGAAAAGTTGATAATTTCGCGCAGCCGCCATCTTGGATTTCTATTTTGACAGCACTATCGGCTTCACCACCCTCGAAAACCATGAAAACGATAGCCATGACGAAAAGTTGATAATTTCGCGCAGCCGCCATCTTGGATTTCTATTTTGACAGCACTATCGGCTTCACCACCCTCGAAAACCATGAAAACGATACCCATGACGAAAAGTTGATAATTTCGCGCAGCCGCCATCTTGGATTTCTATTTTGACAGCACTATCGGCTTCACCACCCTCGAAAACCATGAAAACGATACCATGACGAAAAGTTGATAATTTCGCGCACCCGCCATCTTGGATTTCTATTTTGACAGCACTATCGGCTTCACCACCCTCGAAAACCATGAAAACGATAGCCATGACGAAAAGTTGATAATTTCGCGCAGCCGCCATCTTGGATTTCTATTTTGACAGCACTATCGGCTTCACCACCCTCGAAAACCATGAAAACGATACCCATGACGAAAAGTTGATAATTTCGCGCACCCGCCATCTTGGATTTCTATTTTGACAGCACTATCGGCTTCAACACCCTCGAAAAACCATGAAAACGATACCCATGACGAAAGTTGATAATTTCGCGCACCGCCATCTTGGATTTCTATTTTGACAGCACTATCGGCTTCACCACCTCGAAAACCATGAAAACGATAGCCCATGACGAAAAGTTGATAATTTCGCGCAGCCGCCATCTTGGATTTCTATTTTGACAGCACTATCGGCTTCACCACCCTCGAAAACCATGAAAACGATACCCATGACGAAAAGTTGATAATTTCGCGCAGCCGCCATCTTGGATTTCTATTTTGACAGCACTATCGGCTTCAACACCCTCGAAAACCATGAAAACGATAGCCATGACGAAAAGTTGATAATTTCGCGCACCCGCCATCTTGGATTTCTATTTTGACAGCACTATCGGCTTCACCACCCTCGAAAACCATGAAAACGATAGCCATGACGAAAAGTTGATAATTTCGCGCAGCCGCCATCTTGGATTTCTATTTTGACAGCACTATCGGCTTCACCACCCTCGAAAACCATGAAAACGATAGCCATGACGAAAAGTTGATAATTTCGCGCAGCCGCCATCTTGGATTTCTATTTTGACAGCACTATCGGCTTCACCACCCTCGAAAACCATGAAAACGATAGCCATGACGAAAAGTTGATAATTTCGCGCAGCCGCCATCTTGGATTTCTATTTTGACAGCACTATCGGCTTCACCACCCTCGAAAACCATGAAAACGATAGCCATGACGAAAAGTTGATAATTTCGCGCAGCCGCCATCTTGGATTTCTATTTTGACAGCACTATCGGCTTCAACACCCTCGAAAACCATGAAAACGATACCCATGACGAAAAGTTGATAATTTCGCGCACCCGCCATCTTGGATTTCTATTTTGACAGCACTATCGGCTTCACACCACCCTCGAAAACCATGAAAACGATAGCCATGACGAAAAGTTGATAATTTCGCGCAGGCCGCCATCTTGGATTTCTATTTTGACAGCACTATCGGCTTCACCACCCTCGAAAACCATGAAAACGATAGCCATGACGAAAAGTTGATAATTTCGCGCAGCCGCCATCTTGGATTTCTATTTTGACAGCACTATCGGCTTCACCACCCTCGAAAACCATGAAAACGATAGCCATGACGAAAAGTTGATAATTTCGCGCAGCCCGCCATCTTGGATTCTATTTTGACAGCACTATCGGCTTCACCACCCTCGAAAACCATGAAAACGATAGCCATGACGAAAAGTTGATAATTTCGCGCAGCCGCCATCTTGGATTTCTATTTGACAGCACTATCGGCTTCAACACCCTCGAAAACCATGGAAACGATACCCATGACGAAAAGTTGATAATTTCGCGCAGCCGCCATCTTAGATTTCTATTTTGACAGCACTATCGGCTTCACCACCCTCGAAAACCATGAAAACGATACCCATGACGAAAAGTTGGATTTCTATTTTGACAGCACTATCGGCTTCAACACCCTCGAAAACCATGAAAACGATACCCATGACGAAAAGTTGGATTTCTATTTTGACAGCACTATCGGCTTCAACACCCTCGAAAACCATGAAAACGATAGCCATGACGAAAAGTTGATAATTTCGCGCAGCCGCCATCTTAGATTTCTATTTTGACAGCACTATCGGCTTCACCACCCTCGAAAACCATGAAAACGATACCCATGACGAAAAGTTGGATTTCTATTTTGACAGCACTATCGGCTTCAACACCCTCGAAAACCATGAAAACGATGCCCATGACGAAAAGTTGATAATTTCGCGCAGCCGCCATCTTGGATTTCTATTTTGACAGCACTATCGGCTTCAACACCCTCGAAAACCATGGAAACGATACCCATGACGAAAAGTTGATAATTTCGCGCAGCCGCCATCTTAGATTTCTATTTTGACAGCACTATCGGCTTCACCACCCTCGAAAACCATGAAAACGATACCCATGACGAAAAGTTGGATTTCTATTTTGACAGCACTATCGGCTTCAACACCCTCGAAAACCATGAAAACGATACCCATGACGAAAAGTTGGATTTCTATTTTGACAGCACTATCGGCTTCAACACCCTCGAAAACCATGAAAACGATAGCCATGACGAAAAGTTGATAATTTCGCGCAGCCGCCATCTTAGATTTCTATTTTGACAGCACTATCGGCTTCACCACCCTCGAAAACCATGAAAACGATACCCATGACGAAAAGTTGATAATTTCGCGCACCCGCTTTCTTGGATTTCTATTTTGACAGCACTATCGGCTTCACCACCCTCAAAAACCATGAAAACGATGCCCATGACGAAAAGTTGATAATTTCGCGCAGCCGCCATCTTGGATTTCTATTTTGACAGCACTATCGGCTTCAACACCCTCGAAAACCATGGAAACGATACCCATGACGAAAAGTTGATAATTTCGCGCAGCCGCCATCTTAGATTTCTATTTTGACAGCACTATCGGCTTCACCACCCTCGAAAACCATGAAAACGATACCCATGACGAAAAGTTGGATTTCTATTTTGACAGCACTATCGGCTTCAACACCCTCGAAAACCATGAAAACGATACCCATGACGAAAAGTTGATAATTTCGCGCAGCCGCCATCTTGGATTTCTATTTTGACAGCACTATCGGCTTCAACACCCTCGAAAACCATGGAAACGATACCCATGACGAAAAGTTGATAATTTCGCGCAGCCGCCATCTTAGATTTCTATTTTGACAGCACTATCGGCTTCACCACCCTCGAAAACCATGAAAACGATACCCATGACGAAAAGTTGGATTTCTATTTTGACAGCACTATCGGCTTCAACACCCTCGAAAACCATGAAAACGATACCCATGACGAAAAGTTGGATTTCTATTTTGACAGCACTATCGGCTTCAACACCCTCGAAAACCATGAAAACGATAGCCATGACGAAAAGTTGATAATTTCGCGCAGCCGCCATCTTAGATTTCTATTTTGACAGCACTATCGGCTTCACCACCCTCAAAAACCATGAAAACGATGCCCATGACGAAAAGTTGATAATTTCGCGCAGCCGCCATCTTGGATTTCTATTTTGACAGCACTATCGGCTTCAACACCCTCGAAAACCATGGAAACGATACCCATGACGAAAAGTTGATAATTTCGCGCAGCCGCCATCTTAGATTTCTATTTTGACAGCACTATCGGCTTCACCACCCTCGAAAACCATGAAAACGATACCCATGACGAAAAGTTGGATTTCTATTTTGACAGCACTATCGGCTTCAACACCCTCGAAAACCATGAAAACGATACCCATGACGAAAAGTTGATAATTTCGCGCAGCCGCCATCTTGGATTTCTATTTTGACAGCACTATCGGCTTCACCACCCTCGAAAACCATGAAAACGATACCCATGACGAAAAGTTGATAATTTCGCGCAGCCGCCATCTTAGATTTCTATTTTGACAGCACTATCGGCTTCACCACCCTCGAAAACCATGAAAACGATACCCATGACGAAAAGTTGGATTTCTATTTTGACAGCACTATCGGCTTCAACACCCTCGAAAACCATGAAAACGATACCCATGACGAAAAGTTGATAATTTCGCGCAGCCGCCATCTTGGATTTCTATTTTGACAGCACTATCGGCTTCAACACCCTCGAAAACCATGGAAACGATACCCATGACGAAAAGTTGATAATTTCGCGCAGCCGCCATCTTAGATTTCTATTTTGACAGCACTATCGGCTTCACCACCCTCGAAAACCATGAAAACGATACCCATGACGAAAAGTTGGATTTCTATTTTGACAGCACTATCGGCTTCAACACCCTCGAAAACCATGGAAACGATACCCATGACGAAAAGTTGATAATTTCGCGCAGCCGCCATCTTAGATTTCTATTTTGACAGCACTATCGGCTTCACCACCCTCGAAAACCATGAAAACGATACCCATGACGAAAAGTTGGATTTCTATTTTGACAGCACTATCGGCTTCACCACCCTCGAAAACCATGAAAACGATACCCATGACGAAAAGTTGATAATATCGCGCAGCCGCCATCTTGGATATCTATTTTGACGGAATTATCGGCTTTAGTACCCTAGAAAACCATGAACAGGGAGAAAGAGAAAGGTATTATACACTACTCGCTTGTGTATGCGACTGTCGCGCATGCGCACGTCTCATTCAACGCTTTTATTCCACGCATTTTTTTTCTTACGGTTTTACTATCACATATTTTTCAGTTCGGTCGCCGTAGCAAAACCTATCCCCTCCAAGCCTGCCGTAAGGAACTTCGTTCCAAAAGTATTCCATTAAACACTGACAAATACAAACAAAATAGCGTGGAGCACTGGCACAAATGAGTAATAGTCTATACAATACACGGTCAGCTGCTGCGAACTATAGGCGCCGCCATATTGGCCTTGGCTGCTCTGACGAGCGCCTTTCACTTTATCCCTACTCCGCGGCCGACCGTCACGCGACATGCAACACACAGACGAAAAAGTTTGAGACGATGTAATAAAAGTTTCACTTTAAAAACCTCACCTCACTCTTAACTTCACTATACACCTCATCCAGATCACAACCATCTTGTACCACACTCTCTTTGTCTTCATACAGCTCCACACCCATATCTCTATCACTCAAGTCTGATACTGATGCAGCAGATATTTCAGTCTTCTTTTTCTTAGTTCGGCCTTTCTTCAACTTAACTTTCTTCTTTACTTTCTTATTGTGGACCTGGAAATGGGTTATATAATCATATAGTACTGCAACCGATAGAGAAGATCGTCATCATCACAACCCATAACTGTCCAACTGCTGGGCACGGGTCTCCTCTCACAGTGTGAGGGGTATAGGCCATAGTCCACCACGCTGGCCAAGTGCAGATTGACGGACTTCACACACCTTTGAGAACATTATGGAGAACTCTCAGGTGTGCGGGTTTCCTCACGATGTTTTCCTTCACCGAAGCAAGTGATAATTAATTAATAATACGCACATAATTTTTGAAAATTAGTGTTGCGTGCGGGGTTAGAACCCGAGCCCTCCAGTTCGGCAGTCCAACGTTCAACTCGACTATCACAACCCAACATCACAATACAACTCAATATCGACAACACGGCTATCACATCATTGTTAATCTTTGAAATTTCATTGTTATAAAAAGCTTTGTTTACATTAATAATATTTTTTTTGTCTTATTTTCTTCGGAAAAATAAAAAAAAAATAACAAAAACGAAAAAAGTAAGAAATTGAAAAACAAAAAAAATAGGCCAGAGGTCGTTCAAAAAATTATTTTTCAAATTATTTGTTTGATAAAAACGAATTCAACGGACGTTAAAATTGTGCTATTTCGAATTCTATTTCCCATTAGAATGTATTCTTGAATGGGCTTGTAGTGTCTGATTGGATTTAAACAGTTTTTTACAAATATGACAGGAATATGCTTTTCCATCTAAATGTTTCGCATTATGACGGATCAGTCTATAGCCCGGTAAATTTAGACATAAAAGTAGTGGTCAAATAACAATAATTCCCGAAAAATTACAAATAAAGTGTCAAAAGTCCCCATCGATCCCATGTGTGCGACAAAAGTTATTCGGGATCAAAGGTCAAAGTTTGAGGTTTTTAAAATTTATCTCGAAAACGGTAAGTTTTACAAAAAAAACTTCAGGCCAAAGTTGTAGATCTTAATATTCTCTACAAAAATGGTTTTTTATAATTTTTTTCCTAAGAGTTACCATTCCTGAGATATCGCGATTCTAAGAGTAGTGGAGTGCCTGAAGCTTTATACCTCGGAATCCAGAGCCAGTCAATGAATATTCATAAAAACTATTGAACTGTATTGTTAAAGGCTCAAGTAAAAAAGTTAAAAGAAAAAAAAATCCCGCTCTTGATTTAAACAATTTTTTACAACAATTTACTAAAAAAAATGTTCATAAAATAAAAACTACTGAGCCAAACTATGTTAAATTTTTATGAGACCAAATGGCAACTATTCCGCATCAAACTAAAGAAGAACCACGTAAATCGGATCATAAATATCTGCGTAATCGGTCTACATACATAAGAAATCGATGACGTCGGCAAGTATAAAAACACAAGCAAAGTTTCATACTAATACGTGCGCTTTCAAATGTTCCAGCAATTCAATATCAATGTCAGTTTGATATTGACATATGTCACAACGAAACGTATCATCTGTGGAGGGTCCGTCGTCAGCTTCCGGTGGCTGTTGGTTGTCAATCCTCATTTCATTTAAATGTTGCGATGTGTTCGTCCCTCTCTCGGCTTCCTGTCTCACTTCTTGTGACGGGGGACAGTCACCAAGTACATCTTCACCTGTAAACAAATCATTACATGATATGAAATCAATAAACTTATATTCCGGTTAAGATTCCACACTAACAAACTCTGCTCCGAGCTGAATGAGTTGTTAAACTGGTTGAACATAAATTACCCTTTAACAAGTACTTTTAAATTATAATTGTTTACACATACGTCATTCCTTTTCTTTGCACTGTCCTATTGTTTTTCGTATGGCATTATTGATTCTACGACTAAAAGTTGCAGGAGCAAAGTTGTAGAGAATTTAATTTATTTAGAATTTAACTAAAAAAGGTTTTCACTAATTTTATGTAAAACCTTGATTTTGCCAAACAAACCATTAAAAATATCTGCACCCTTGTTTCGTTGTGACCCCACCAACATCTATTTGACTTTACACTGTATTAAACAGCTGTATACCACCTTAAGAACATTGCTAACAATATCTTCATGCAGTGTAGCTGGATACACCAAACTGTTGTCAGATGTAACTTCATCATTTTCAGTATCTTGATTGAAATTAAAATCCTTATCAACGATATTAAAATCTGTACCTTCCTCTAAGCTAAACGAACACACTAACATCGTCCCGGTTGATCATATCGTTCTGCGCTATAATGTCATTGACATTAATATCTTCGTCTAAGATAGATGTACACTCACCGCGATTGTCTTCGTTGATAATGTCATATTTTTCTGCTGCAACATCAGATTCAACAATATCTTTATTTAAATTAGATGAACAATTATTAGCATCCTGTTGATCGCTCAAATCATCATTTTCTGTCTTGATATCATTTACTGCCACATCATTTGTTTCATCTTCATCATATATACTGCTGTGTTCCATAACTGTATCTATTTCAGATTTAATATTATCTGTATATTCATACATGTCTTCGGGTCTTAAACCTAATTCTTTATTATCAAAGTCACAATCATCATTTGGATTCAGTATTGAACCACAACTGAACGGATTGTGGATCTTCATTAGAGAACGTACTAATTCAACAGTTACCTGAAACAATATTAAGACAAAAACTTGATAAGAGTCTATTAAAAAATCATTGAGCACTGAGCAAAGTAGCATGGGGGAAATAAGACAAAATAAAATTAAATGTGGCACTCGGAGACTGCCGCGGTAAAGCTATTGCATAGCATTTTTTATCAACTTATGCAATTATAATTATTAGAAGTTATATAGTTATATCAGAACAGCGCCATCTAGTTTGTAGAAAACATACGTACCATACCTTAGTATTAAGGTACTAAATGGCGCTGATTGGGGGTGGTGCATTATTATCCCCTACCAGCGCCATCTACGTACTGTGCAGTGAACAATTATTCATTAGGTTAGATGGGTCCATTTATCGATGGAGAAAGGCTGGCTGAGCTGGTAGTTCACTCGCAGTATACTAGATGGCGCTGAGTAGTAAAACGCTGTAATTCTGAATCACGCTGTTGAGGTTTTTTGTAATATCTATAAGTATCCAGCATTAACATTCAATAAATGACTAGACTTGACTTGTTGTACTGAAGAAGTGTTTCTTTAATCTTTATTGTGCTTGCCTACTCGTTCAACGAAACTACTCTAGGGACCGCCGAGTGGTCGGTAATTTAACCACGGACACCACGGTAAAAGTGAAGCTTTTTTCACATTATAGACGTTTAACTAAAAATTTTTGGAATAATATTCCATTAAGGGTATAAAAATCGCTTTATCAATCTTAATTTTATACTTGGAAAATTGGAATGATATTGGGAAATAATAAAAGTAGACTATTACATTAAACACTGACAAATACAAACAAAATAGCGTGGAGCACTGGCACAAATGAGTAATAGTCTATACAATACACGGTCAGCTGCTGCGAACTATAGGCGCCGCCATATTGGCCTTGGCTGCTCTGACGAGCGCCTTTCACTTTATCCCTACTCCGCGGCCGACCGTCACGCGACATGCAACACACAGACGAAAAAGTTTGAGACGATGTAATAAAAGTTTCACTTTAAAAACCTCACCTCACTCTTAACTTCACTATACACCTCATCCAGACCACAACCATCTTCTACCACACTCTCCTTGTCTTCATACAGCTCCACACCCATATCTCTATCGCTCAAGTCTGATACTGATATTTCAGTCTGCTTCTTCTTAGTTCGGCTTTTCTTCAACTTAACTTTCTTCTTTACTTTCTTATTGTGCACCTGGAAATGGGTTATATAATCATATAGTACTGCAACCGATAGAGAAGATCGTCATTATCATAACCCATAACTGTCCCACTGCTGGGCATGGATCTCCTCTCACAGTGTGAGGGGCACAGGCCATAGTCCACCACGCTGGCCAAGTGCGGATTGGTGGACTTCACACACCTTTAAGATCTTTATGAAGAACTCTCAGGTGTGCAGGTTTCCTCACGATGTTTTCCTTCACCGAAGCAAGTGATAATTAATTAATAATACGCACATAATTTTTGAAAATTAGTGTTGCGTGCGGGGTTTGAACCCGGGCCCTCCAGTTCGGCAGTCCAACGTTCAACTCGACTATCACAACCCAACATCACAATACAACTCAATATCGACAACACGGCTATCACATCAATTTATATTTAATTTTTTTATATTTTTTTATATTTAATGTTAATCTTTGAAATTTCATTGTTATAAAAAGCTTTGTTTACATTAATAATATTTTTTCTGTCTTATTTTCTTCGGAAAAATTAAAAAAAATAACAAAAACGAAAAAAGTTAGAAATTGAAAAACAAAAAAAATAGGCCAGAGGTCTTTCAAAAAATTATTTTTCAAATTATTTGTTTGATAAAAACAAATTCAACGAACGTTAAAATTGTGCTATTTCGAATTCTATTTCCCATTAGAATGTTTGCTTGAATGGACTTGTAGCATCTGATTGGATTTAAACGGTTTTTTACAAATATGACAGGAATATGCTTTTCCATCTAAATGTTTCGCATTATGACGGATCAGTCTATAGCCCGGTAAATTTAGACATAGCTTCAAAAGTTATTCGGGATCAAAGGTCAAAGTTTGAGGTTTTTAAGATTTATCTCGAAAACGGTAAGTTTTACAAAAAAAACTTCAGGCCAAAGTTGTAGATCTTAATATTCTCTACAAAAATGGTTTTTTATAATTTTTTTCCTAAGAGTTACCATTCCTGAGATATCGCGATTGTAAGAGTAGTGGAGTGCCTGAAGCTTTATACCTCGGAATCCAGAGCCAGTCAATGAATATTCATAAAAACTATTGAACTGTATTGTTAAAGGCTCAAGTAAAAAAGTTAAAAGAAAAAAAAATCCCGCTCTTGATTTAAACAATTTTTTACAACAATTTACTAAAAAAAATGTTCATAAAATAAAAACTACTGAGCCAAACTATGTTAAATTTTTATGAGACCAAATGGCAACTATTCCGCATCAAACTAAAGAAGAACCACGTAAATCGGATCATAAATATCTGCGTAATCGGTCTACATACATAAGAAATCGATGACGTCGGCAAGTATAAAAACACAAGCAAAGTTTCATACTAATACGTGCGCTTTCAAATGTTCCAGCAATTCAATATCAATGTCAGTTTGATATTGACATATGTCACAACGAAACGTATCATCTGTGGAGGGTCCGTCGTCAGCTTCCGGTGGCTGTTGGTTGTCAATCCTCATTTCATTTAAATGTTGCGATGTGTTCGTCCCTCTCTCGGCTTCCTGTCTCACTTCTTGTGACGGGGGACAGTCACCAAGTACATCTTCACCTGTAAACAAATCATTACATGATATGAAATCAATAAACTTATATTCCGGTTAAGATTCCACACTAACAAACTCTGCTCCGAGCTGAATGAGTTGTTAAACTGGTTGAACATAAATTACCCTTTAACAAGTACTTTTAAATTATAATTGTTTACACATACGTCATTCCTTTTCTTTGCACTGTCCTATTGTTTTTCGTATGGCATTATTGATTCTACGACTAAAAGTTGCAGGAGCAAAGTTGTAGAGAATTTAATTTATTTAGAATTTAACTAAAAAAGGTTTTCACTAATTTTATGTAAAACCTTGATTTTGCCAAACAAACCATTAAAAATATCTGCACCCTTGTTTCGTTGTGACCCCACCAACATCTATTTGACTTTACACTGTATTAAACAGCTGTATACCACCTTAAGAACATTGCTAACAATATCTTCATGCAGTGTAGCTGGATACACCAAACTGTTGTCAGATGTAACTTCATCATTTTCAGTATCTTGATTGAAATTAAAATCCTTATCAACGATATTAAAATCTGTACCTTCCTCTAAGCTAAACGAACACACTAACATCGTCCCGGTTGATCATATCGTTCTGCGCTATAATGTCATTGACATTAATATCTTCGTCTAAGATAGATGTACACTCACCGCGATTGTCTTCGTTGATAATGTCATATTTTTCTGCTGCAACATCAGATTCAACAATATCTTTATTTAAATTAGATGAACAATTATTAGCATCCTGTTGATCGCTCAAATCATCATTTTCTGTCTTGATATCATTTACTGCCACATCATTTGTTTCATCTTCATCATATATACTGCTGTGTTCCATAACTGTATCTATTTCAGATTTAATATTATCTGTATATTCATACATGTCTTCGGGTCTTAAACCTAATTCTTTATTATCAAAGTCACAATCATCATTTGGATTCAGTATTGAACCACAACTGAACGGATTGTGGATCTTCATTAGAGAACGTACTAATTCAACAGTTACCTGAAACAATATTAAGACAAAAACTTGATAAGAGTCTATTAAAAAATCATTGAGCACTGAGCAAAGTAGCATGGGGGAAATAAGACAAAATAAAATTAAATGTGGCACTCGGAGACTGCCGCGGTAAAGCTATTGCATAGCATTTTTTATCAACTTATGCAATTATAATTATTAGAAGTTATATAGTTATATCAGAACAGCGCCATCTAGTTTGTAGAAAACATACGTACCATACCTTAGTATTAAGGTACTAAATGGCGCTGATTGGGGGTGGTGCATTATTATCCCCTACCAGCGCCATCTACGTACTGTGCAGTGAACAATTATTCATTAGGTTAGATGGGTCCATTTATCGATGGAGAAAGGCTGGCTGAGCTGGTAGTTCACTCGCAGTATACTAGATGGCGCTGAGTAGTAAAACGCTGTAATTCTGAATCACGCTGTTGAGGTTTTTTGTAATATCTATAAGTATCCAGCATTAACATTCAATAAATGACTAGACTTGACTTGTTGTACTGAAGAAGTGTTTCTTTAATCTTTATTGTGCTTGCCTACTCGTTCAACGAAACTACTCTAGGGACCGCCGAGTGGTCGGTAATTTAACCACGGACACCACGGTAAAAGTGAAGCTTTTTTCACATTATAGACGTTTAACTAAAAATTTTTGGAATAATATTCCATTAAGGGTATAAAAATCGCTTTATCAATCTTAATTTTATACTTGGAAAATTGGAATGATATTGGGAAATAATAAAAGTAGACTATTACATTAAACACTGACAAATACAAACAAAATAGCGTGGAGCACTGGCACAAATGAGTAATAGTCTATACAATACACGGTCAGCTGCTGCGAACTATAGGCGCCGCCATATTGGCCTTGGCTGCTCTGACGAGCGCCTTTCACTTTATCCCTACTCCGCGGCCGACCGTCACGCGACATGCAACACACAGACGAAAAAGTTTGAGACGATGTAATAAAAGTTTCACTTTAAAAACCTCACCTCACTCTTAACTTCACTATACACCTCATCCAGACCACAACCATCTTCTACCACACTCTCCTTGTCTTCATACAGCTCCACACCCATATCTCTATCGCTCAAGTCTGATACTGATATTTCAGTCTGCTTCTTCTTAGTTCGGCTTTTCTTCAACTTAACTTTCTTCTTTACTTTCTTATTGTGCACCTGGAAATGGGTTATATAATCATATAGTACTGCAACCGATAGAGAAGATCGTCATTATCATAACCCATAACTGTCCCACTGCTGGGCATGGATCTCCTCTCACAGTGTGAGGGGCACAGGCCATAGTCCACCACGCTGGCCAAGTGCGGATTGGTGGACTTCACACACCTTTAAGATCTTTATGAAGAACTCTCAGGTGTGCAGGTTTCCTCACGATGTTTTCCTTCACCGAAGCAAGTGATAATTAATTAATAATACGCACATAATTTTTGAAAATTAGTGTTGCGTGCGGGGTTTGAACCCGGGCCCTCCAGTTCGGCAGTCCAACGTTCAACTCGACTATCACAACCCAACATCACAATACAACTCAATATCGACAACACGGCTATCACATCAATTTATATTTAATTTTTTTATATTTTTTTATATTTAATGTTAATCTTTGAAATTTCATTGTTATAAAAAGCTTTGTTTACATTAATAATATTTTTTCTGTCTTATTTTCTTCGGAAAAATTAAAAAAAATAACAAAAACGAAAAAAGTTAGAAATTGAAAAACAAAAAAAATAGGCCAGAGGTCTTTCAAAAAATTATTTTTCAAATTATTTGTTTGATAAAAACAAATTCAACGAACGTTAAAATTGTGCTATTTCGAATTCTATTTCCCATTAGAATGTTTGCTTGAATGGACTTGTAGCATCTGATTGGATTTAAACGGTTTTTTACAAATATGACAGGAATATGCTTTTCCATCTAAATGTTTCGCATTATGACGGATCAGTCTATAGCCCGGTAAATTTAGACATAGCTTCAAAAGTTATTCGGGATCAAAGGTCAAAGTTTGAGGTTTTTAAGATTTATCTCGAAAACGGTAAGTTTTACAAAAAAAACTTCAGGCCAAAGTTGTAGATCTTAATATTCTCTACAAAAATGGTTTTTATAATTTTTTTCCTAAGAGTTACCATTCCTGAGATATCCCGATTCTAAGAGTAGTGGAGTGCCTGAAGCTTTATACCTCGGAATCCAGAGCCAGTCAATGAATATTCATAAAAACTATTGAACTGTATTGTTAAAGGCTCAAGTAAAAAAGTTAAAAGAAAAAAAAATCCCGCTCTTGATTATAACAATTTTGTACAACAATTTACTAAAAAAAATGTTCATAAACTGAAAACTACTGAGCCAAACTATGTTAAATTTTTATGAGACCAAATGGCAACTAGTCCGCATCAAACTAAAGAAGAACCACGTAAATCGGATCATAAATATCTGCGTAATCGGTCTACATACATAAAAAATCGATGACGTCGACAAGTATAAAAACACAAGCAAAGTTTCATACTAATACGTGCGTTTTCAAATGTTCCAGCAATTCAATATCAATGTCAGTTTGATATTGACATATGTCACAACGAAACGTATCATCTGTGGAGGGTCCGTCGTCAGCTTCCGGTGGCTGTTGGTTGTCAATCCTCATTTCGTTTAAATGTTGCGATGTGTTCGTCCCTCTCTCGGCTTCCTGTCTCACTTCTTGTGACGGAGGACAGTCACCAAGTACATCTTCACCTGTTAACAAATCATTACATGATATGAAATCAATAAACTTATATTCCGGTTAAGATTCCGCACTAACAAACTCTGCTCCGAGCTGAATGAGTTGTTAAACTGGTTGAACATAAATTACCCTTTAACAAGTACTTTTAAATTATAATTGTTTACACATACGTCATTCCTTTTCTTTGCACTGTCCTATTGTTTTTCGTATGGCATTATTGATTCTATGACTAAAAGTTGTAGGAGCAAAGTTGTAGAGAATTTAATTTATTTAGAATTTAACTGAAAATGTTCTTACTAATTTTATGTAAGACCTTGATTTTGCCAAACAAACCATTAAAATTATCTGCACCCTTGTTTCGTTGTGACCAACATCTATTTGACTTTACACTGTATTTAACCACTGTATACCACCTTAAGAACATTGCTAACAATATCTTCATGCAGTGTAGCTGGATACACCAAACTGTTGTCAGATGTAACTTCATCATTTTCAGTATCTTGATTGAAATTAAAATCCCTATCAACAAAATTAAAATCTGAACCTTCCTCTAAGCTAAACGAACACACACTAACATCGTCCCGGTTGATCATATCGTTCTGCACTATAATGTCATTGACATTAATATCTTCGTCTAAGATAGATGTACACTCACCGCGATTGTCTTCGTTGATAATGTCATATTTTTCTGCTGCAACATCAGATTCAACAATATCTTTATTTAAATTAGATGAACAATTATTAGCATCCTGTTGATTGCTCAAATCATCATTTTCTGTCTTGATATCATTTACTGCCACATCATTTGTTTCATCTTCACCATATATACTGCTGTGTTCCATAATTGTATCTATTTCAGATTTAATATTATCTGTATATTCATACATATCTTCGGGTCTCAAAACTAATTCTTTATTATCAAAGCCACAATCATCATTTGGATTCAGTATTGAACCACGACTGAACGGATTGTGGATCTTCATTAGAGAACGTACTAATTCAATAGTTACCTGAAACAATATTAAGACAAAAACTTGATAAGAGTCTATTAAAAAATCATTGAGCACTGAGCAAAGTAGCATGGGGGAAATAAGACAAAAACAGACATATTGCATATTAGGGAGGTCTATATTTATATAAATGAATAACGCGAGTGAAAATAAATTCTTGAAATCCAACTTAAAAACTGCTACATGTTCGAACCTGAGATTAAAATAATATAATATGTTAAAGAACAACGTCTGCCGCGTCGGCTAGTATAATATACTTTATAATAACAGGACGTTATAAACAATTTTCCTTGTTGTCCCCATCTTAATACATTTCATCATCATATCTAAACATAATACTCACACGGCCGTGATCCTTGAAGACATCCAGCAGCATCGAGTGCGCTTGCAGACTCCTGCGTCTGAAGCGAGCGCAGTTCATCAGTCGGTCGGCGCACTCGGTGCACACGTACCGAGGTAAGTGCTCCTCGTCTGCCGTCTGACAACAAACCAGTTTACTGTTCACACTCACGATGGGCGATTATTACTTAAATTAATTGAATTGCTAATTTGTAGCGCTGTGCGCAGCGCAGTTATTGCTCTACTCGTACTACTAAACAAGTATTTACAAAAGGTGTCGCGTCGGCGATGGCGCTGCGCGACAAATCGTCAGCTAAAAAGACAGTGTTGCTATCGTAAAAAAAAAAAAATTGTGTCATGGGACACCAGGTAGGAACGAAGTTCCTTCGGCTAATGAAGGCAACGGCGAACGAAAAGAAAGAGGGAGAAAGAGAAAGGTATTATACACTACTCGCTTGTGTAGGCGACTGTCGCGCCTGCGCACGTCTCATTTAACGGTTTTATTCCACGCATTTTTTCTTACGGTTTTACTATCACATATTTTTCAGTTCGGTCGCGCAGCAAAATCCCTATCCCCTCCAAGCCTGCCGTAAGGAACTTCGTTCCAAATAGGTTAGTCGTTTTTTTTATTAAGTCGCAGAATGTGAACACAACAGCTTACACTTAACATTTTCGATATTTTCTTCTTTGACTTTTAAAAAAAATCCCATAGCAACGATCTATTAGGCATCTAATACTACAGTACAAGTTGTACAACAGTACATCAGTACAACATTACGGGCAGCTTCTAATGCTTATATCAAGCCACTCAGTAGTAACCTCTTTCCAATTACTACAGCTGATGGCCTCTATCCAATTTACAAGTACCCCAGATCTGTACAGAACATATGTATTTGATGTCCACATAAGAGCTATGCAATGTACAAAAGCAACATAATTTCAATAAGTTTCATTCAACAAGTTGCCTGAATTTTTTGAAGTTATACTTCTTTAGGCGCCTTATGAAAAAATGATGAGAGTGAAATTTTAATATGTGAAGTTGGCGCGGTGACGCAAAAATAACAAGTTGAAGTTGCTGCGAGTGAAGTTTTGTCAATGTCTTATGTCATGTGAATGTCAAATTTTTTTAGTTTGATTTGATACACATATAATTTATTTAATTGCAATATCACAGTTCATAAATTATAACTATTTAAAGATAATTTAGAATGAAAATACTACATTGATTGTTTTATTCGAAGCAGGTTTTAAGCACAGCGCCATCTAGGGGTGAACCTTCCTAACTTAAAGAATAAGAACGCCATCGGTAAATAATAGTAGAATAATAGAACTCGTTAGTATGGATTAAGTAGATAGTTGGCGGTATATTGTATTGATTGAAGAATAATGAATGTCAAATTATTGACATCATAAACTAAAATAAATTTTCACATTCTTATTTAATGTGTAATAAGTTTATAAATAAATTAATAATAGATACAAATAAAATAATAATAATATTTCTCATTATATTATTATAATAAATGAAATTTTTGAAAAGATTTTTATCTTGTTACGCCAAAGAAGTATAACTTCTAAAGCGTGTACATAAGTACACACACATTAATTTTAATCTTTCTCAACACAAAAGGAAATATTGTTAAACAAGCCCTCACCCCCGGCTATGTTTGCCAAAAATCCCAAAATATATAAAAGTTGATAAAATCAGAGAACTTACATACTGATTTTGAACCCCCTTTTACTACCTAAAGGGATGATTTCCGAAAAAATATTTGATATGTGTTTCAATGAAAAACCTTCATTTTATTTATTTATTTCTTTATACTGAATTAAATTTTAATAACTTCAAAAACGGCAAAGTTTCATACTAACTTTGCACTTTTCATAACTGTAATGCATTATTTATCCAGGCTATTTATTTATCTCAGTTAACATAGTTAACCTCCTGACGCCCACGGTCCTATTTGAAGGACCTTCCTTCACTTGTGGTTATGACCCAGCAATAAAGTCAGTTTCAGCTCTTAATAATCCACAGTCCTTTTGAAAGGATCACGATAAAAGATACATAAATTATACATTGTTTGAATAAAATTTTTTTTTTAGTAATATCACTTCCTTGAAATATTGCGACCCCGAGTCCTAAAAAAGGTCATCATATATTTCGTTATTTTATGTTTCATTCGAGGCTCATAATGGTCCTAGACGCACAGAAAAAAAATCTTTAATGCAATTATCATATGCTATATTTTTTAATCTCTGAAATTCTGGGTCGTAACCATTGAGTCCTATAGATAGGATGTTGGGCTGCTATTTGCTGCAAGCTTATATAAGTTTGGGCGTCAGGAGGATAGGGTTAATATTCAAATCAGCACCATGCTCCTAGCACATTGAGAATAATAATAATACCACCTATAATACCTGGGTGTAAGTATTTAACACCAAGGCAATTATTAATATGAACACACAAAACTTACCACGATTCCAGTTAAAGATGCATAAGCCTCATTCAAAACTTTACGTGATGTCATCGAGTACATTTTGCAGTCTGTGACAAAACAAATTCTGCACATCTGTAGAAATAAACAATTATGAATTTAAATTTATTCGTAAGACAATTCATATTCTTATAAACATCATCGCAAAATAAATAGTAATCAATTTATGAAAACCTTACCTTCACAAAACATGGTGGCATACTATAATTATGATCCAGAACATTCTGCAAATGATAAAAGTTATAATGATAATATGAACAATGACAAAACTTGGATAGCAGTACTATTAATTAATTACAGCAGAGTAGAGATACAAACTTGAAAATTGCCAATGGTCTAAGATTCTCCATTTTGTTCACCAAAAAGCCCCTTACCAAGAAATGCTCGGATATAATGCTGTCTAGCGTAGGCTTCCAATCTGTCTGCCCAAGCACCTCCATGTATGTTGTGCAGAGAGACTGCTCAGGAAATCTACAGTAACAGATAAAATTGTACATAGTTGGGAGTTTCAGAACCCATGTAAGTTAATAATGCTAAATGGTAGCATTTCAATACGATACGTAGTCAGCCACATATATAGCACTTACATTTTAATAATATTTGTTTCAATACCACTTACATTTTGTGTATCCTGTGAAAAAAAATTTACACAAACCGGAAGGCACAGCACACGTTGAAATCAGAAACTTTTTCATATAACTTGTGTATATGATATATAATAAATAACAAACGATAATTCACTCTTGTACAAATTACGATCAATTAGTTAGTTTCTCTGCAATTTATCATTCATTGGCAGCATTGGCTTTTAATTTTAACACACACAGTTTCTTTCAAGTTTCAATTTCTAATCACTCACATTCACATAACCGATAACCATAACCACACAGAGAGTGAGACCATAGATGTCGTTTAATCCAATCCAATCTATGAGTGAGAGTAAGGTAAGACTGAGATTGAGATAACCTCGCTAAGTTGTGAGCTTGGCGTTACACAACAGATTATAAATTACAACTGGAAGTTTTGTTACTTTATTATGACTTATCCATATTATGAATAATTTCGTCAAGGTGTAGGGTACCTACCTAGCTAGACTGAAACCTTACAATATAAAGTACTCTGTGTCGCTGACAGCCAAACCGCTGCGCAATCGCCAATGGCGACTCGCCATATTGGCCAAATGCCAAATGGCCACTCTCACTCTAGCCAAACAACGTCAGTGAGACAGAGCTGACAGCTGACCTCCGGTAGGAGTAAATAGTGTTCTGTGGAGCAGTGGAGCTGACACTGACACTTACACCGGATGACGTCTATCACAGTTCACAGAGTACTTTCGTGATTTAACTATCTATATTTTTCAATTAAACATGATGTCAAAGTTAAATGATAAAATAAAACAAAATAAACGAATAACATTTTTGTTTAAGTATCATTATTAGGTGGTAGAGCTTAAAGTATTCGGCCGGTAGTACCACCGTCACCGTCTGCTTCGGTATCTATTACCATTTCTACTGTGCGATAATTTTATTATGAGCAATGGTGTTCCGGTTGGAAAGGTATACTTTGTTTAAAATTCTTTAGACTTTTGCATAAGAAGATCTCCAGGCGAGCCGTCAGGCCTGGGCAGCGGCCGAGCTCCGATTGTTCGCGTTCAAAACTTTGATAGCACGATTCAGGCTTGATCAAATCGGTCAAAATCGGTCCAGTCGTTCCAGAGATTAGCCGGAACAAACAGACAGACAGACAGACAAAAATTGTAAAAAATGTTATTATGGTATACATACCGTGTATACATCCATTTGCATTCAGTAAAAAGCGGTTATTTTAATATTACAAACAGATACTTATTTGTATAGATAAAAAAGTCGGTCCTACTTATGACCTATGTATATTACACTGATACATTAACTTAAATTATGAAATTTGGCAAGAAGTGGGAACTTACAGTACAAATGAAGGAAAAAGTAAAAAATCCCTACTTCCCTACTAATATTATAAATGCGAAAGTAACTCTGTCTGTCTGTCTGTCTGTCTGTCTGGGTGGCTTTCCCGCTTAAAACTTTTAACCGATTTTGATGAAATTTGACACAGACAATCTTTAGACCCTGAGAAAGGACATAGGCTACCTTTTATTGCGACAAAAAGGGATGAAGAAGTTGAAATAAAGGTTGAAAGTTTGTATGGGATTTCTTCGGCTTTTAAGCACAGCGCCATCTAGGTGAACCTTCCTAACTTAAAGAATAAGAACGCCTAGCGCCATCTCTTAAAGAACTTAAGAAACTTTATATTTAAGCACTTGATAATAAGTTTCCCGAAGCGAAGCGAGGGCGGGTCGCTAGTTTCTTAATATATTATTCCACCTCACCGATTCTTCCAGTTAATTACCGCCTCAGAATCAATAAATAAAAAAAGCTGAATTTTCATATTTACTTACGTTTTAAACCTTCCCGGGACTTCTACAAATGATTCAAAACCAAAATAACCTAAATCAGTCCAGCCGTTCTCGAGTTTTAGCGAGACTAACAAACAGCAATTGATTTATATATACATAGATGTTGTATTTGCAGAATAGTGTGGAACAAGATTACAATATGAAGATGCCATGTTATATAAAGGTAAGGAGGATTTTATAAATTTGATGGTTCAAAAAGTTAACTTTGTGCTGGAACCCATCAAAAGACAGCACAGCACACACACACACACACACACACATTGTATCTTGTTATTGACCAAATAGAGTTAATATTGCTCAGTGGTACGGAACCCCACTTTGGCGACTCGCACTTGGTCCATTTTTATTATTGACTAGTAAACCTGCCTAAGATATTAAAGTTTAATATTATATACCTAAACCTTCTTCACGAATCCCTCTGTCTATTAGTAAAAACCGCATGAAATCCGTTCAGTAGTTTTTGAGTTGATAGACAGACAAACGTGGCGAGACACTTTGTTTTATAATATGTTCAGATTAAGATAGTGTTACCAATATATTATAGTAACAATTTCGTATTTCCCAGATATGCAGAATATGTTTTGCTGAAGACTGCAATATGTACTCGATGACAGCTATTGGAGTTTTGAACGAGGCATATGAAACTTTAACTGGTGTCATGGTAAATTATCTTTAAAATCATTTTTAAATAAGGTATGACAAGATAAAGTTTAATTTATTTCATTTCAAATACAAAATACCTCATGATATAGTGGAGTATTTTTTAGGTCGCTTCTACAATGAAATATATCATCATCATCATCACAACCCATAACTGTCCCACTGCTGGGCACGGGTCTCCTCTCACAGTGTGAGGGGTATAGGCCATAGTCCACCACGCTGGCCAAGTGCGGATTGGTGGACTTCACACACCTTTGAGAACATTATGGAGAACTTTCGGGTGTGCAGGTTTCCTCACGATGTTTTCCTTCACCGAAGCAAGTGATAATTAAATATGAATACGCACATAATTTTTGAAAATTAGTGGTGCGTGCGGGGTTTGAACCCGGACCCTCCGGTTCGGCAGTCCAACGTTCAACCACACGGCTATCACTGCTTAATTTAATGAAATATATACTTGTTATATACTTCATTGTAGACCACATAGCCCCCAGTTGCTATGTGGTCATTATCGCCTATAGACAAATTCAAAATCATTTATTCATATAGGTATCACTGACACACTTATGCGCGCAATTTATTTATTCTATTTCCGTTTAATTCGTACAATAACCTTAAGCGATACTGGCTGCAGAGCTGATCATCAATTAATTATTAGATCATTAATTATTTAGTAATTTTCTATCCATGGTCATCCCTTAAAATACTCTGTATTCTTAAATATTCAATATTTCGTCGTTTTATTTGAGTGTCATATTAACATTTTCCACATTTGGTAAATGATTAATTATTTCATAACCAAGAAAAGAAATGGACCCAACATTGACCCCTGTGGTACCCCCATGACAGCCATTGACCCTCACGATTTAGCATTAATTATGCTAGCCACTTGTATCCTATCACAAAGAACACTGGATTAAGTTAAGCACCTTGTTTTTACGATTTAGTGACAAAGTTTTAACTAATATTTCGTGCTCAACACAGTCAAATGCTGTACATAAATCACAGAATATACCTAAAGCATTTTGTGACGCCTTGAACGCCTTCCATGCTTCAATCTTATAGATCTTGAAATGGAAAAGCATTTGATTCAGTATCACCTTTTTGAAGGTCTTATAGAAACTGGTATGTAATTATTAATATCAGTTTTGTCACCAACTACAAAAAGTGGAATAGATTTACTGCATTTCATTAGATCAAGAAAAACACTATTCTTAAAAACTACGGCTAAAGATGTAATATATTATAATAGATCTTATAACATCTTTTGTACCGTTGTTTATATGACTACCAGATATTTGAACAGTAAACTGGTTTGTTGTCAGACGGCAGAGGAAGAGCAGTTACCTCGGTACCTGTGCACCGAGTGCGCCGACCGACTGATGAACTGCGCTCGCTTCAGACGCAGGAGCTTGCATGCGCACTCGATGCTGCTGGATGTCGCCAGGAGACACGGCCGTGTGAGTATCGGAGGAACTATAATGCCGCATCCGCACGCATGGCAAAACTCAACGAGCCTATACAACTTCAAACATGTTGATAGAGCGTTGGGCTTGGTTTGTAGTGTTTCTCTGTTTGTAGTGCAGCTTGTAGCCGGTTTTTTCATCACAAATCAAATGAAATTTGCCGCAAGCGCTTGCGATGCGTCCACAAGTTTCTGAACACTCCAGTCACATTTGTGCACTAGTGCCGAACAATGGTACGTGTTGGCGCTGAACAGTTATAAAAATGAACGGGACGAACGGAACTGGTCAAAAGAAGTCGTATTCGTATTAATTTTTTTAGAATAAAACCAGGGAGTTAATTATTTAAGCCAAATGTAGCTGCCGACGGAACTCTCGTCCAACATTCTTGCGTCTTTAGAACACACTACCGCGCTCGCGAGCGTGTGCATTGTCATGTTTCATTCCCCCAAATCAAGCCAAAGCAGTTTGTTGCAAGCCGCAAGCGTGCGGACACAGCATAAGAAGGGAAACTGGAACTTCTAAAGTATTTTCGGCGCGGCGGGACTCCTTGAAATTATAAAAAGAGCTCTTCTATATTTAATGATTTTATAATAGAACTAACAATTTATTTTAATGTTTCAGATTACTGTAGAATTAGTACGATCTGTAATTATGGAAGACAAATTAAATTTTGAAACAATACACAATCAAAATGATGATCACTTTGGCTTTAACAATGAATGTTTAGTGGGAGTTAATAAATTGACAGACGGACAATGTGACATAACACCCGAAGATGTTAACATGTATGAAAATATTCATGATTCTAAGCTCGAAATCGATAATGCAATGGACCACAGAAATATTGATGTTCAAGATGAAACAGATGATGCGGCAATAACTGATATTAAAGTGGAAAATGATAATTTGAACAATCAAGAGGAGTTAAACACTCGTTCATCTAACTTAGATGAACATATTGTTGGACCTGATTTTGCAGCAGACGATTATGTGATTAAGCAAGACAATGTCGAGAGTTTATATAATTCAGACGAGGATGTAGTTGTCGATGACATTATAGCTCAGAACGATATGATCAACCGAGACGATGTTAGTGTGTGTTCGTTCAACTCAGAAAATAGTGATGTAGATGTTGTTACAGTGGATAAGGAAGTTAATATCAATCAAGATGTTGGTGACGATGTTACATCCAATCAGAGGTTAGTGTATTCAGCGAGACTGTACGAAGATATAATAAGCTACGTTCTTAAGATGGAATACAATGATATGAAGAATCAGGACACTCCTATAGTGAAGCCTTCCATTGACTGTGAGGAGTATAGACACTCGTTCTTATTTGTTGGTAAGAGATTTTTTACTTATTTTTATGTATGTTTTAAAATGGCGTAAGATTGTTAATCCTTCTATTGAAAAGTGGCGACTTCGCACACACGTCACACGGTGACGTCACGAAGCCTGATCACGCTATCGAAGTTTTCTACACCGCTCGCATCTGCAAGTCCCAACAAATATCAGTTGGGGCTTAACCGCCTCCCGGGCATGTCGTTTCTCTTTGGTTATGTCAATCATAACATTTTTTTTTGTTTTTTGCATGTTTGTTTATGTGTATATGTTACGGTAAGAATAATTGAAGATTATTAATAATTATTTATTATTATTATTAATAATTACCAAAAGTCGTGAATCAAGTGATAAATTTATCGGTTAGGTTAGGTTAGGTACCCCGAACTGCGCGCAAAGTGAAAAATAGGTTCAAATATGTGTCGTGAATTATTAATAATTACTACTAAAAGTAATAAATTTCGATCGTTTATTCACATTTACCAAAACATGTGGTTATTATTAATAATTTTGTAAAAATATTAATAATTTTCAATTAATCAGATTTACCGTAACATATACATATAAAACTGACATATTAGAACCCAACAGACCATGTTTCTTGAAAGTTCAAGCTAATATTATAAGTTCTACAGCATTAATAGTATTAAGATTTTAGAGGTTAGGATAGTTTAAAAAAAATTGATATTAAGGTTGAGCTCTATAGACGATACTTAGCCTTAGCTCAAACTTTACTTACGAAAAACTTTGCAGGTGTATTGCGTCTAATGAAACCAATAGTCGCATTATGACATTAGCGGTCTTAGCTTATGCTGATCACAATCACAGCATCTATAAATAAATACCAAATCGCAGACTTTGCAAAGCAAATTTTTTCGTTAATAAAATCTGAGCTAAGGCTAAGTAACATCTATAGATCTCAGTCATGCTGTGTGAATATTACCTTCCGTTTTACTGGATCCAGTAAAACGGACGTCCTATATGAATGTGCCCTTAGAGTTGCGAGTGGTAGCGTCTAAATCAGCCTTAAATATCCAACCCCATCCCCAGGTCTCCCCTCTCTACCCGCGTGCCAAGTTGTATTGTACTCTAAGCGGCACCTGGTCTTGGAAAACACATTATATTAAAGAATTTTAAAATCACTTGAATCATGTAATGAATTGCTTACAGGTGAAGATGTACTTGGTGACTGTCCTCCGTCACAAGAAGCGAGACAGGAAGCCGAGAGAGGGACGAACACATCGCAACATTTAAATGAAATGAGGATTGACAACCAACAGCCACCGGAAGCTGACGACGGACCCTCCACAGATGATACGTTTCGTTGTGACATATGTCAATATCAAACTGACGTTGATATTGAGTTGCTGGAACATTTGAAAACGCATGCGTACTATTATTGTGATATTTGTTTTTATAAAACCCTAGATAGAAGCAGCCTTATACGTCATATCAACTTACATTTTGGGAAGAAACCATATTCACGTACCTTGCATCAAAAAAGGCATTCTATCAACTCTTCCTCAGAACCGCATATAAAAAAATGTTTTGTTAAGTTAAAAATTTCATGTTCTATATGCCATATACAGCTTGAAAACAAATCGGCCCTAGACAGACATTTAAGAGTACATACTGGTGAAAAACCATATGCATGTGATATATGTAAAAAGAAATTTGCTCGAAAAAGTAACTTACTACTTCATTTAAGGATACATACTCGAGAAAAACCATTTTCATGTCGTATATGTAAAAAAAAGTTTAGTCGAAATTATAATCTTAAAGAACATATGGAGGTACATTCTGGTGAGAAGCCATATTCATGTGCCTCTTGTAATAAAACTTATCGAAAAGCTACCTATAGAAGTCATATGAAACGACGTCCGTGTCAATCCTCAAAGTGCATTAAAAAAAATCAATTATCACTATCCCACAACCTGAACATTTAATAGTACACTTTACTGAAAAACTATTACGCCTATAGATTTGTGCTATATCATAGTAATTTAACTTACCATTAACCATTAAGAAAAATGAACATTAACAATTTTGTATTCATTGAATACAATCAGTACTACTAACGCCATCTGTTAGAAAACCACAGAGTTAACATCGCTGCAACAGAACTAAACTTAAAAATTAAAAATATCGGCGGAGTTTTAGCGGGAAAGCGACGATGTCGCATAGCTCTTGAAATTATTACCCGTTAAAAAAACTACGCTAACCCTCCCAAAGCTCAATTTTTCCTAGTAGGTAGTAGAGCCTCGCCCGCCACGGTACTTAGTACCATTTCTACCGTGTAATAAATTGGTGTTCAGGTTCAGACTTAAAAAAAAATTGGTTGTCTGTAAAGTCGGTTTACTGACGATAGTTGAACGTGACAACGTCTTAAGAAAAAAAGCACGAATACCTATTCGACAATATATCACTGAATATATAATTAATATCGAAAGAATCATTACCTTTATCGCTGTAATTATCGTTGCTATAAACAATTGACACCACATTCACTTTTCACTGCACTTGATACTCGATCAAAACATATAAATGTACTATAGTATAGCAGCTGTCCACGCAGACGCATCGCTCACTCAAGTAGGAGAGAGACGGATGTCGGACGCTGCCGAACGCTGCCGAACGCAAAGGCCGATTGCCACGCCGTTACGGTAACGCCGGTAACGACGCATGAGTCATGTTTTTTCATGCGTGCCACCGGCTCTATCGAATTATAAGACGTTGTCACGTCAATAACAGTCACTCCTCATACCTACCAACAAACTGATAAACGAAGGTTATTATTAACACCCTCTGCTAACTGTACTAACCATCCAAGTTTCGATGTGATTTGTTCAGATTCAGATATTTACCGTCTATTAAATAATTCAATATTCATACAGGCCGGGTTTTACGTTTTAAATATATTCTTGTAAATAAATAAGGCTTCATATTTCTATTCCATTTAGTATTATCATAATAGCGAAAATTGTAACATCTTTTTATATCTCTGAACAAAAGATGTTTATATCAACGAAGTCGGGCGTAAGTCTAGTTTAAAATAAAACGAATAAAATGTGGAAGTTCTGATATAGTGTTTTATTTCATTTTTTTTCGGGTTTACCCTAAGAAAAATATGTCAAGAAACATAACTCACACACAGATACCGTTTCAAAAATGCGTACAACAAGGTCGATACTATCAGATGAGTGTTTAAAGTATCAAAATTATAATAAAAGTATAACAGCTCGTCAACCCGCTTTTATTCACATTTCTCAATATGGCCGCCGCCAGTACATATTTTATATAGGAAATACATTTCACATACCTACTTTAATTATTTTGAAAGAATCTTAACATTGCGATTATTCTTATTAATCCACTATTGAATATAATAATTATGTTTAATGACAAAAATATTTACTATTTGCTATCTATTGCTATATTTAATGCGGCGGCGGCACCGGAAACGGAACTTATTACCACAGTATAAAGATTATTATTGCAATACGTCCGCACGTGATTGGTCGCGTCAAGGTCGTGTGGGCAGTGACGAGGGTGATCTTCATACAAACGGTCAGAACGTGAATCATACCTACGCGCCTCGGAGTTTAGTACACATTAAGTATACAACAGCCACAGACGCGCCATAGGGACGATCGAACGTGTTGGTTTGTAATCAGGAAGCGTGCGTATTACCTACCCACTTACATTCACTACAACTAGAAGGAGGCGGCCCTGGCGCGCGCGGCTGTAGGCATTTATTTCAAGGACAGGGCCGCGTCACACTACTGTTTGATACTATTACCGTAGTCACGTGGTCTGATCCGCCGGTGAACTGTCAGCGTTGCACGGTACAGTTTTTAAGCACCGCCCACCGCGGTATACATTTGAGAGTGCCATTTATATTTCCTGACATAAATTATTATTCGTACGTTTTACCTATTTCTATGGTATAATCCGTCATACAAAGACAAACGTTTTTTTGAGTGACGGCCGTCCCGAGACGCACGCGTTTTTTGAAGTTATACTTCTTTATACTTAAAATGTACAAATGAGGTATACTCACATTAATCCAAGCGGCCTATGAGGGTAAAATAAAAACAGCATGTAATGTATACATTATAATATAACTCATTTCTTTGTACGTAAAAAACAAAAAAGTTTGATAAGTCTACTATTATTATTAAATTAAACAATAATTTATTTTCAAAATTTCGCTATATTTTACTAACATATTTTATGTGATTCTGCAACATGAATTCAAGCTTTCACATCAAAAAATCAACAATCAAAACCAACAAATCAAAAACAAACAAAAAACATCCTTTGGTTTTACATCAAATTTATTGTTGAATGAAATGATTTTCTACAAATGCTACATGAATATGATTTTTCGCCCAAACAGATTTATAAAAGTGATTGTCATATTTAGATTTAAACGATTTTTTACCAACACATGACTATGGTTTCTTAACAGAATGCATGTTGGAAATATGTTTCTTTACATGATCTTTGCGTCTAAATCTTCTTCTACAAATATCACATATATATTGTTTTTTATTATGTGTTAATAAATGCCGTTCCAGCATATACTTCTGAATGAAAGTCTTTGAACAAATATTGCATGAATGTGGTCTTTTATCTGAATGTATGTATACATGGGTGCGCAGCTGATGTACGGTCGTGAACGACTTCTTACAAACACCGCAGGTATAATTTCTCTCAGTAGTATGTACCAATGAGTGACGTTGCAAATATTTTTTAAGAACAAATTCCTTTTTACAAATACCGCATGCATATTTTTCCCCGGAATGTAACTTTAAATGTGATCTTAGCACGTATTTGTTTCTGAACGATTTTTTACAAATGTCACACTGAAATGGTTTGTCACTGAAACTTTTGACTTTAGAAACTTTTCTGCTTTTCCTTGAATATGACTTTTTACCAGGATGTATCCTCCAATGTGATTCTAGTTGGTCTTTGAGTCTAAACGTCTCTTCACACATATCACATGCATATGGTTTTTCCCCAGAATGTTTACGCATATGAAGTACAACCGACCCTTTGAATTTAAACGCCTTTTGACAAATATGACAGGCATATGCTTTTGCATCTAAATGTTTTGCATTATGACGGATCAGTCTACTTCCACGATCCGTTTTGTAATCACACTTATCACAGTGAAATGGCGTCTTGTTCGCAGCGTGCGCTTTCAAATGTTCCAGCAACTCAATATCAACGTCAGTTTGATATTGACATATGTCACAACGAAACATATCATCTGTGGAGGGTCCGTCGTCAGGTTCCGGTGGCTGTTGGTTGTCAATCCTCATTTCATTTAAATGTTGCGATGTGTTCGTCCCTCTCTCGGCTTCCTGTCTCGCTTCTTGTGACGGAAGACAGTCACTAAGTACATCTTCACCTGTAAGCAAATCGTTACATGATATCAAAACAATATTTAAACTTATTTTAGAGTTAAAGTGTAATTTTAATGTGGCATTGGGTAGGGTATACATAATGTCAATGATGAAATAAACATATTGTCAATGATGTGAAAGTTGACAACTTTCACATCATTGACAATATGTTACTTGTTATGCTAATTATGGAACACTCACCGTGATCTTCTTGATTGATTAACCAAACAACATCAAAATTTTTTCCGGCAACATCAGATTCAAGAACCCCTTCATCGAAGTTAGATAAACAATCTAAAACATTTTGATTGTCCAAATCATTTTCCTGAATATCGTTTACCGCCACATCATTTGATTTGTCATCATTTTTATCACTGTCCTCAATTATATCATCAATTTCACATTTTATATTGTTAACATTTTCATAAACATCTTGTGTTAAGTCACATGGTCCATCTGTGAATACATTTACGTCCTCTAACTTCTTATCATCAGAGCCACAATGACCGTCATTCGGATCGGGCATTGACTCACAACTGAATGGATTATGTTTTTTCATTACGGCACACACTAATTCTACAGTCACCTGAAACGAACATTAAGAGAAATTGATATTGAGATATGAATAATGAATAAGAGATATGAATTGATAACTGTCAAATACAAAATTATTGAGCACTGATCAAAAACTATTGACCGTAGCATTGGGGAAATAAGACAAAAAACAGATATAGGATGAAACGACATGCGTCTGAGTTTTTTTTACTTTTCTTCCAATGCACCACAGGGCCTCAGAAAGAGTCAGTTCTAAGAACCCCTTGTTATAGATTTAAGTTTGCAAACGAGCAAGTAGCACCACCCTTCCGCGGCCGCTCTGACAACTGTGACCGACACAGAACAATGCTCTAATAGTTAGTCCAATTAGGAGTCGGTGTTAGAACATTAGTTATTAGTTTGTTAGTAAGTACGAGGACTGGGACAGGGACTATTAGTAATAGTTAGTCCTGTTAGTTGTTGTTAGTAACAGTCCAGTTAGTAATTATTAGTCAGAGTCTCGTTCTAATTCGGTCACACATGCGTTGCTACACTTGAGGACCGAGATGGTCGCCTCTAGGAAAGTTTAACCGGCTCCACACCTTTCTATCCGGAACACGATTGCTGTTAAAACAATTATTACACGGTAGAAATGGTACTAAGTACCGTGGCGGGCGGTATCACTACCCCGGACTAACTCACCACCGAAGAAACCTCATTACCACACACATTGTTCCAATGTACCTTCCTGTGTTACTCCTTAGTCTAATACTCACACGGCCGTGATCCTTGAAGATATCCAGCAGCATCGAGTGCGCTTGCAGACTCCTGCGTCTGAAGCGAGCGCAGTTCATCAGTCGGTCGGCGCACTCGGTGCACAGGTACCGAGGTAACTGCTCCTCGTCTGCCGTCTGACAACAAACCAGTTTACTATTCACACTGCCTAGACTACACCATGTAATAAAAAAATTTATAGTTTCAAAAAACTAAAAAGAACACGCTTTAATTGTAATCCGAATTAAGAATTAAAAAAATCATATTTTGCAAATTGAAAAATGGAATAATTTTATCAAATTAGTGTATTGTCATCGGTCCTCAATAAATCTACAAAGTTTGAACGAAATCTGGCCGTTTAAAGTGGGTCAAAATCGCGCCCAAAGAAGTCGGTTACAAACAAACATACAAACATACAGGTGAAGCTAATAAAAAGCGTGTAAAAATGAGTGTATTATTGACCATTGATGACTATTGTAAAGTTAGTGTACAAGAAATGGGTCCAGGGTGGGCTAAATCATAATGAATATACATCTTACTAAGATTGTAAATGCGAAAGTTTATGTATGTATGTCTGTGTTTTTGTTATTCTTTCATGCAAGAACTGCTGAACTGATTTAGATGAAACTTTAAGATAATAACAATAATAATTTCGTTGAATTGTTAGTCTTAGTGTTAGTCTTATTATGTGTACGCCACTATATCCAAAATAGTGAGCCAAAGGTACAATTGTCATTTTCCGACTCCCACGCAGACGAAGCCGCCAGAAAAGTTTAGTATTACATTATGTACATACTTAACGGTTGAGGCGACTTGAAACTTGAAACATACTGAACTATGTGGGTATTTATCATATGTTAGTATGAATATCTGTGCTTAAAATATTGATAATTTACCATGATTCCAGTTAAATTTTCATATGCCTCGTTCAAAACCTTGAAAGATGTCATCAAATACATGTTGCAATCTATGGTAAAACAGATTCTGCACATCTGGGGACAATAAAAATATGAATGTCAATTAATTAGTAAGACTATACACAATGAAAAGCCTAGTTTATCAAGATAGTACTGTACATTTTATGAATTAAGCTGTTGAATCGTTGATTGAACAATATGGTATTTGACTATAATGAAAATATATATCAAACTGTTGTTAGCTTAAAAGTATATATTTTTATAAATTAACTAGCTGTCCGAACTTCGTACCGCTCTATAATTAATAGACAAATAATTTGAAATAAAATAAAATTGCGACTATAATTAAAGTTGGACCAGACTGCTCACGGTGTGCCAATTTAATTTAAAATCGGTTAAGTAGTTTAGGAATCCATCGCGGACAAACATCGTGACAGGAGATTTATATACATATATTAAGATTAAGCACCAACCCATTATTTAATAAAAAAATCGGATTTATATTTAAAAAAATGTGAAACTCTTATATGTCGTATGACTATATATTCCTAAGTTAGCTATAATTTGACGAACTTCTTTCTTTGATAACTTAGCACATTAGGTGGTCTAAGTAATTTTATACCCTTCAGAGCTTACACTTGTTCTATATACATGTTTGAAACCTCGATCAGCTTAGACAAAGTTCCAGGTTCTAAAATTTCCAAAAAATTGCTATTTTCTATAAATCACTTTGAAAGTAACTCGGACCTGTTTTTCCACAATAGATTCACTTGATGTCCCTTTCACACACCGTGTTTGTAATGGTTCTGAAAAGACAATATATTTTCGTTTTACATAATAAATCAATAACATTGAAGCGCTCATAGCCATACATAAATGATCGACAAAGTTAAGCAACAGCGGGCGCTGTCGGTAGTTGGATGGGTGACCGCTAGTGGCATTTCTTGGACGCTTCCGTGCTTCGGTGGACACGTGAAGCCCTCGGTCCCGGTTGTTAGCATTTGGTAGCACTCCTTAAGCCATGTCGGATGCCTTCAGGCGTCATAAAAAAATCCAACTTTTAGGTTGGCCACTAACCCCTCCACCAACCCGCACTGGAGCAGCGTGGTGGAGTATGCACTAGGCCTCCTCATGCATGAGGAGAGACCCGTGCTCAATAGCGGGCCATTAATAGGTTGACGCCACATACTAAATCACATCTATTTAAAAAAAAGGAGAAGCTGACTGACTGACTGACTGACATATCAACGCAGGGCCTAAACTATAAGGGTTAGAAACTTAAAATTTTGCACAGGGGTTCCTTTTATAACGTAGGGGAGCACTAAGAAAGGATTGTTGAAAATTCACCCCCTAAGGGGGTAAAACGGGGGTGCAAAGTTAGTATGAAACTTTGCCGTTTTTGAGGGTATTTGAATGAAATTCAGTATGAAGGTATTTCATTGAAAGTTATGAAACATGTTCAAATTTTTTTTTCGAAAATCATCCCTTAAGGAGGTAAAAGGGGGGCGCAAACTTAGTGCGAAAGTTCTCTGATTTTATCAACTGTTATATATTTAGGGATTTTAGGCGGGCGACGCCGCGGGTATAGGCTTGTTCTTTATATAATTTTATGTAAATTAAATCCTTAACTACTTTACAAACCTGTGATCTCCACAGTCGTTCCAGACATAGCATTGTCCTTTTTTTGTGTATAAACAGGCGTACCTGCTGTAGCTCGATTTCCTTGGTCAATATCATTTTTTAACTGTTTGATATAGGCTTTTCGGGACATGGTAGTATTTGCCAGTTTTTTTCTGCAACTCCCCCTCTTCTGATCTCCTGCCCTGATCTCCTGGCAATCGAACTTAGATGGCAATGCTCCTTCAGCAACGCGTATAATCTGACTGAATCCCATTTTGTACTGTCTGTAGTTTGCCACATCTTGCTGCATCTGCAATAACAATAGGCTATTAATTGACAATATTGAAAATAAACGATTAATTGTGGTCATCTTATCAGATAATAAGATAAAAAGACATGTTTCATTTTAATTTCAACTAAATCTATACTAATATTATAAAGAGGAAAGATTTGATTGTTTGTTTGTTTGTTTGTTTGCATCGAATAGGCTTCAAAACTACTGAACCGATTTGAAAAATTCTTTCACTGTTGGAAAGCTACACTATCCCCGGGTGACATAGGCTATATCATATATTATAAAAATGAATTGCTGTGCGTTAGTCACGCTAAAACTCAAAAACGGCTGTACCGATTCGGTTAAAATTTTTTGTGTGTCTTCAGGTGTATCCAAGAATGGTTTTGATTTACAATTGGACCCGGTAGGTGGCGCTGCTGTCGATATGTCACCATATTATTATTTGTTTATTAATTATAGAGCGGTACGAAGTTCGCTGGGGCAGCTAGTTATGTATATTTTACAATATTTTATTAAAAAACAATTTAAAATAAATTTCTATGTTTTATCTGTAACGAGAACGCCCCATGATTGGCTGTAGCACAGATGACGTCACACGCAATTAAACATCAATGACCAATGTCATCAATCACTCGTATCGAATTCTCCTCAGTATTCAATTCATTCTGTATATTTTGGATAAAATATTTAGAGATTTCACGCAGTTTTCGGCTAATAAGTGATAAAATCATATAAATTAGTGTCATACATTTGATTCGAATCTCAAAATGGAATCAAATTTTCTACGAGCTGATAATAGCAACCCACCTAAAATTGTGGGCTTTATGTTTGTAAAAAATACCCAGATTGCAGCATCTCCTGATGGCTTATTGATAGATGCCGTAATTGAAATAAAATGCCCTACAAAGACAAAACTAAGAGCTAATTATTTAAATAATGGTGTTATCACAGAAAAATATAAGGCACAGGTGCAACTACAAATGTATGCAATGGGTTTAAAAAGTGTTATTTTTGTGTTGCTGATAGTAATTATGAAGAAACAAAAATGTAGACATAACTTTAGTGACATGACGGTGATTATGTAAATAACTTAATACAAAACTTGGCTGTTTTTTGGAAAACAAATATATACCTACCCTACTTTGTATTCCAACACTGATCTGTCAAAATAAAAAAAAAAATCTGTATCATATTTTGTTTTATTGTTGTTCCCAAGTGACAAGTTTATACTGACATATGCAACAAATATTTGTAGGTACAGACATAGTATTAGATGAGTATTTAATATATAACAATTGATAAGCGATTAGGTCACCAACCCACTTTAAACATAGTTTTAACATATTGGCCATATTTTCCGGCCATATTGGCCGCCAGTATATTATTTATAGTGCAAATACATTTGATACACTTTAATTAATTCGACGGAATCTTAACATAGCAATTATTCATATTAACTTTAAATGGTGAGGTATAAATATTTTTATTTTGGCATCTTGTTTGCACAGCTTTGCTCCTATAATGCATATTCACTTTTGTTGTTACTTGAAAAGATTTTTCTACAGTTATGATAGAGTCTGTAGCATTTTCACTTATTAGGCATTGTGTTACAAGATCAATTCTTTGCCTTTTAAGAAACCCTTCTCGAGAGGGTCCAGCGTCAGACAGCCGCCATTTGCGATCCTCTTGACAATTGAATTTAGTTGGCACGGCCTCATCAGCCATCGTATCTTACTGAAGCCCATTTTGTACTTCAAATAGGTAATTGTACCTTTTTCATCAGCAATTCAGATCAAGTGACAAGTGAATAATATAGTTTTACAAGTTATCATAGAAGACTATAATATAAGGGATAGCTAAATAACTTCGACGAAAATCATTTGAAATTAATAATAGTGTGATTTCCAACTTGCTGCTAGGCTAAGCCATAACAAGAGGTTAAGTTTAGTAATAAAGATCAAAAGATGTTATTGTTGTTTTATAAAATTCGTTTTTTCAGTTTCCATGCAGTAGCTATTTGTAAAGTCAAAATATACAAATAAAGTACTTACGTCAAAGTGATCTTCACACATAAAAACATTTGTGTGAGATAAAATGCTATTTGGGTCTCTTCGAGCTAACTTCAACCACATTTTGCGTCTTTTGGGATTCTTTGGAACACTAATAAACAGTTTGTGTGGAGTTTTAATCGACGTATTTGTACATTGTGGCACGACACACCATTTATACACCATTTTGTTTAATTTAATTTAATAAATTGACAAAAATAGCTGTTGCCTATAGTTCCGCTTGCGCCAAAGAGATTAGAGAATATAAATATAACCAAACCAATTATATTATAACCACTACGTTTAGCTTAGCTTCCGCCTTGTCGTTTGCTTGCATGTGACGTGACACGACGAATCATATGGCGTCCGCCATTACAGAGACAGCGTTATATTATAACGCGATTTTTACAATTTAAACTTTAATAATTGTTTTTATAGAAAATACGGCATATTTCCCGGAAATATTAATGGAGTATGTTTTTAACATCACAAAGAACCATATAAAAAAAATCAAATTTCAGTCAAATAGCCAATTTTGACATTTCTATACAGTTTTATTCCTATAATTTCTCTTCTATTACAAAATATGCACCACAATCAAATTTATTCCATCCCAGCTGTGCCCGTGACTTCATCGGCGTTGTCCGTCAGAAATTAACAAAAAAAAAAAAAAAAAAAGTAGCCTAAGTTACTCCCTATGACCTCTGCAATCTGCCAGTTAAAATCCCGTAAAAAGCGGTCCAGCCGTTCCAAAGATTAGCTCAAACCACAGAAGTGGTCTGTGGCTCAAACAAACAGACAGACGGACAAAATTGTAAAAATGTTATTTTGGTATATTATTATGTAATGTATATACATCCATAATTATGCATTTAGTAAAAAGCGGTTAATTTAATATTACAGACAGACACTCCAATTTTATTTATTTGTATAGAATAGATAAAAAAGGATTGTGTGGTTTTATGAAACCACGGTAAAAGTGAAACATTTTTTCACATTATAGACATTTAGACAAAAACAAAAAAAATAGCGTGGAGCACTGGCACAAATGACTAATGGTCTATACGAAAAGTTTCTTTAAAACAACATTAAGGGCCAGTTTCACCGGTTACGGATAAAGTTCCGGATAGCCCTAGGAATTTATCTGCCACTTAGTGACTTAACAGTTGACGGAGCGGCAACGTCGCTTTTTTGCGTTTCGTTACTACTACGCAAATTATTGTCATTTGAAAATTATTTTGAAAACTTAATTAATAAAATACTTTTTGTTCAAAATAATCCAATTCGACTTTTTTAATATTTTCCAGTATAATTTTATCATTATAGAACGAAAATAGTAGGATTTATAATAATATGATGTACTACAGTTCAAATTCCAAATGTGTTATAGAAACGCCACTTGAAACATTTTTTATCCGTCAAATAACGCCTAACAGCCACTTGAACTGGCAGATACCTTATCCAACACTTTTCTCTGTCACTTCTATCAGATTACCTGAGATGCCAAAAGTTGTAGTTTATCTGGGAGTTGAGTTCCTAGGGCTATCCGGAACTTTATCCGGAACCGGTGAAACTGGCCCTAAAATGTACTTTATTACACTAACCTCAAACAGTACAATGTAAAGGGAAGATTATTACAAAATATAGTATAAAATCGTAATTTTTGTAAGAAATTTTTGATCTTTTTGCTTACATTTAGTGATCTTCACACATTAAAGCGTATGTACTTACTGCTATAATCTTTCGGCTTTCTGCGGGCGAGCATTAACCACTTTTAGTGTTCTTTGGAATGCTCGCGAACAATTTCTCAGGTGTTTTATTATAAGTATTAGTACATTTTGGCACTACGCACCATTTTTGACAGTAAAGTTCACAATACAAATTTTGTTATCATTATCAATCTTATTTCTTAATTCGTTGTTATCAATACACCAGCACAGAGAGAGAGACTGAGATAACCTCGCTAAGTTGTCAGCTTGGCGTTCCACAACAACAGATTAGGTACAACTTGACGCTTTTGTCACCTTATCTCTATATTTTATGCAAACAAGTACTTCTACTTCCAGGATTTTATGTCAATGACTTCCTAACCTAACTGTATCTAGCTAGATTGCCAGTGTGTATTTGACATAACGATGACTTTCCCAGTCGGCCATATTGGTAAGTAAAGTACAGATAATATAGAGAAGGTGAAAGGTAGGGCGGGATCGGCGACAGGATCGCTATTCTCTTTTTAAATATTCTGTGGTTTGAACATTGGAGTCACGAGGACCTCCGGCTTCAAATCCTGCGCGCGTCACTAATTTTCACAAACGATGTCAGGTGACCCAACAGCGTGAGGAAACCTGCACATCTGAAAGTTCTCCATAAAGTTCTCAAGGGTGTGTGACGTCCGCTAATCCGCACTTGGCCAGCGTGGTGGCCAATGGCCTGTACCTCACATTGAGAGACCCGTGCCCAGCAGTGGAACAGTTATGGGTTGCGTAGATGATGATAAAAACTGCTTGAAGCAAGCAATTGGTTCATCGTTTGTTATTTGTACCGCGAAGGACTGGAACAAATTGCCAGCGTCGGTGTTTCCATGTCGGTCTTCAAATCAAGAGTGAATAGGCTGCTAGTAAGTTAGTGCGCTCTACCACCCAAGACCTCATCTTCACTTACCATCACGTGGGATTGTGGTCAAGCATTAACTTATAATTAATAAAAAAAAGCCAGTTTTATAAATGAAAATGTTTATTTTAACAATATTCTCCTAAAAAATAATTAACAATACAATAATAAATAAAAAACGATAACAATAATAAATTAGTTATTTCGGTTTATTAAGCGTTCTTTTACAAATGGTAACAATCATTCTACAAATTGTTCTTATTATTTAATACTAGTGACCCGCCCTCACTTCGCTTCAGGAAACTTTGGGTAATTCACAGTCACACTATATCTTTATAAATTATAGCCTATAGGTTATTCTGATGAGTAGTTATATTATTGTAAAGTTTCAACAAAATACTTCCGGTAGTTTTTGCGTGAAAGAGTAACAAAAATTCGTACATCCATACAAACTTTCGCATTTATAATATTAATAGGATAATAGGATATCATATTATGTATATTTTCTTTATAATATTACACAGTTCATTAAGAATTTCGAATATTGTAGAATACAAACCATACAAACTTAAATTTAACATTAAACTCGCGTCAGGATACGTGGCCTGATCGAAAATAAGTAAGATTTATTTTAGAATCAAAAAGCTACTCAGATACTTTGTAATAAGGTGAATTTTAAACTGTCAGTGATGACTGTTCTTTATAATGCCATGGCAACGTAACGCTAGGGTTGAATATGTATGTCGGACAACTGATTTTCTTCTGTTTATAAAAAAAATTAAATGTGGCACTCGGAGACTGCCGCGGTAAAGCTATTGCATAGCATTTTTTATCAACTTATGCAATTATAATTATTAGAAGTTATATAGTTATATCAGAACAGCGCCATCTAGTTTGTAGAAAACATACGTACCATACCTTAGTATTAAGGCACTAGATGGCGCTGATTGGGGGTGTTAGGTTTTTTTCGTTACGGAATTTCTGAATTCGGTCCCCACGCTCAAGGCCCGCGATAAAAGCTATGCAATAGCTTAATAAATAAATGTTCAAGTTTTCACTTCTGCCGGCACTCCCGGAGTGCCACCCCCTTTTTTTGTTTATAACATAATCATTTTCTACAAACACCTTTAAGTATGTGTAATTTTAACCCATTATTATGTTTAAACGATTTTCTGCACAAGTCACATGAATAAGTCTCGCGAGAATGTACTCTGATATGTGACAGTAGGGTATCTTTTCGTTTATATGTCTTTTTACAAACATAACATGAATGTGGTTTCATAGTTGAATGTGTCGTAAAGTGCGTTACAAGGTGGTGTTTGAAAAAAAACACTTGTTTACAAACATCACATGAATATGGTTTCTTACGAGAATGTACTCTTATATGTGTCAATAGGGTATCTTTTCGTTTAAATCTCTTTTTACAAACGTAACATGAATGTGGCTTCTCAGCTGAATGTATCGTAAAGTGCGTTACAAGGTGGTGTTTGAGACTAAACACTTGTTTACAAACGTCACAGGAATATGGCTTCTCACCGGAGTGTATCCTTAAATGTCTGTTTAAGATATATTTGCGGGTAAATATTTTTTTACAAACGTGACATGAATATAGTTCCCCACAGCTTTCGAGTGTCTGCTTCTCAGTCTTCATTTCGTTTAAATCTTGCAATGTGCTCGTCCCTCTCTCAGCTTCTTGTCTCACTTCATCTTCATCTACACACAAAATAGTGAAGTTAAAAATAAATAAATAAATAATAAATAAATAACGCTACACACTCATAGCCCCACACTAGGATTCCTTGAGTCGTGGGTGCCATGGACAACACACAAGACAAGAACACACACACCCAGACCAAGAACGGAAATTTAAATTCATCATTCAAATTTCCGCCTCGCTGGGAATCGAACCCAGGACCCTCGGAACGGCGATCCGGCGTGTTAACCATTGCGCCATCCGGGTCGTCAACACTAACTAATACTAATACTAATAATCGCTACACAAACACCCCGTCACGGCCTACACGACACATCACTAACACCCACAACCCGAGAACATACATTTATTATCCACAAATACTGAGAATCGAACCTGAGGCCCTTCGCTTCGCAGGCATGGTCAACCAACCAGAAATCGGCAAAATATAATCATGATTTGGGATCACAATTACGTCTGGAGACCCGGAAGTAGCCCCGCCAAGAACGCTGTAACCACCTTTTCTCAAAACATTTCGTCGTATTTTACACGCTTTTTATTAGCTTCACCTGTATGTTTGTATGTTTGTTTGTAACCGACTTCTTTGGGCGCGATTTTGACCCACTTTAAACGGCCAGATTTCGTTCAAACTTTGTAGATTTATTGAGGACCGATGACAATACACTAATTTGATAAAATTATTCCATTTTTCAATTTGCAAAATATGATTTTTCTTAATTTATATAATTTTCATCTATAGTCGATAAGGTAAGAAAATTAATTAAAATTTTCTATAATTTTTCTCTACAGTCGATAAGGCAGGACTCGATGTTAATTTTTTTATAGAATGATTTTTTATTTTTTAGTTCGATTTATTATAAAAGCGTGTTTTTTAAATTTTTTTAAAATATATTTCGTTTATTTAAACCTTCCTAACTCAGGCCGGAGAACTAGTGGAGTTTTAATTGTCTGTATAACAAAAGTAACAACATCTGTAACTTACCCGCGGTCCTACGCGAGGGTAGACACTCCAAACAATCACTGGACGGTGCCTCAACTTTAACGGTACCTACTTTAGCCACATCAATGTGTTCTGTCTTCATAACATTACTAACTGTGACGTCATTCCGTCCAGCTGCACACACCACACTCCTATTGGACGTCACTTCATTACCAACTTGATTAGTAACTCCATCATTTTCAAATTTAATGTCATCAACGGTATCTTTCTTTAAATCGAATGGAGTCGCACTAACTTCATCTCGGTTTATATCATCCTCCACTGTAACTTCTCCTTTTAGGGTATATGAAAAATCATCAAAATCATCACGATTGTTCAAATCATCATTTTCTGTCTTAATATCATTTATATCTATCATATTGTCAGCTCTTTCTTCGCTATTAATATTACTGTTGTCAGTCACGTCTATTTGAGACTTAATATCATTAGTATTAATATACATATCAACATCTTCTAGCCTCGTGTCATTCTGTATGTCTGTTAGTTTATTTAAATCCTCTAAATCATAATTTTCTGTCTTAATATAATTTACATTTATTATATCATTAGCTTTATCTTGACTATTAATGTTTCTGTGATCACTCGCATCATCTATTTCATACTTAATACCATTCATATTTTTAAAGACATAAGTATTGTCTAGCCTCGTGTAATCCCGTGTGACTGTTACTTTATTTTCTTCGTCAAAAACTTCATAATCAAATCCAAAATTATTATTATTTGGAAAGTCTTCTGGATCAAAATTGAATAAATGCATCTCCATAGATCGTACTGACTCTTTGACTGTTACTTTATTTGCTTCGTATAAATCTTCATAATCAAACCCAAAATGATTGTTATTTGGAGAGTCTTCTGGGTCACAACTGAATGAATGGATCGCCATAGATTGTACTGAATCTGCAGTTATCTGAAACGACATTAAAGAAACAATTGTCACTCTACTGACAAATCATTTTTATCTCGTGGACATCAACAGTCTAAACATAATACTCACACGGCCGTGTCTCCTGGCGACATCCAGCAGCATCGAGTGCGCTTGCAGACTCCTGCGTCTGAAGCGAGCGCAGTTCATCAGTCGGTCGGCGCACTCGGTGCACAGGTACCGAGGTAACTGCTCTTCCTCTGCCGTCTGACAACAAACCAATTTACTGTTCACTTCCGGCAGACTGTACTACGGAACCTTCAACCTACAACTACATAAAACCGCCTAAATATATTTGGGAGACTAGAAGGTAAGATGTACCGACCACACAGCCCATAGACGCCTAATGTTTGATTTTCCGTATTGAATCCGCATTATGGCAACTAGCTGAGGTGACACGAAGCACGGTTGAAATTTGGCATGGGGAGTGTAGGGGAGCACTAAGAGAGGATTTTCGGAAGTTCCCCCCCTAAAGATATAAACTGAAACTTTTTATTTCTTCAATGGATTCACTTGAAACTTTGTATATAGGTTCAAGCAACGCAAGTGAGTACTAAGAAAGGATTTATGGAATTTTACCATGATTCCAGTTAAGGTTTCATATGCCTCATTCAAAGCCTCTGAACCTGTCATCGAGTACATTGCGTCATCTGTAGCAAAACATATTCTGCATACCTGTGGAAACCCAAATTACAATAAACATAAACTGACCAATATCTGTACATTTAAAATATGTATTTAAGAATAAATTAATAAGTTTGCAATTAAACAGTTTAAAATTAGTATTAAGTATGGCATTTATCAGTTAAATTGTAGCTGGAAATCAACTTCACTGTTTAAACGGCACTTGGACATGGTAACCATTGAGCAATAAGGGTCAACTTAAATAGTACCACCACCTCGCTGGGAATCGAACCAAGGACCCTTCGTACTATGGTACCTCACGACAACCACTGTGCCGTGCAGAACTACTTAAATAATAACACATTCAATACTAAACCCTGAGATCGAACATAGCAACAGCATCAGCTCGTTGTCGGTGCCCACCAGGGCTCGAAGCTTGCTCTAACAAGAAATGCTCGGAGCAGATAATGCTGCCCAGCCCAGGCTGCCAGTCCACCTGCCCGAGTACCGCCATCCATGCCGCGCGGAGAGATACCTCTTCAGGTAGTCTGTAGTATTAAAGGAAAAGTTGTATATTGTTGCAATTCAGATTGTGTTTTTTATGGAATTAAGGTAGCAAAAGAGCCCACACACATGCCACACCCATGACAACTGTTACCGACACAGAACAAGACTCACATTGGGACTAGGATGGTTAGTCCTGTTAGAAGACAGTGTCAGAACATTAGTTGTTTAGTTTGTTAGTAAATGTGGGACTGGGGCAGGGACTGTTAGTGATAGTTAGTCCTGTTAGTCTTTGTTAGTAAGAGTGTCGTACTAATTCGGTCACAGATGCGTTGCTACCCTTGAGGACTGAGATAGTCACCACTAAAAAGTGTAACCGACTGTACACACATTACACATAAATTACACACCTTATTGCTTACAAATGTTTGTTAAATGGCTAATTGCATGTAGGTACCTCCTTTTCGCTAAGGTGCATTTAAATCTAGAATTGTTAATTTTAAATCTTAGAGGAAAAAAAACGACGAAAGACAATCCTAGGCACATTTGAAAAAATCATTTTTGATTACATTTTATACATACTAAATTGAGCGGATCTGGTTAAAAAAACCTCCTTCAAGCGGAGAGTGAATAGGCTTTTAAAAGTTAGTGCTTAGTACGTTCAACACCTTGGACTTCATCGCTACTTACCATCAGGTAGCATTAACTTATTCAATATAAAAAAACTGGTTGCGGATGTCTATTTCCAAGCATCCTTGTCATTTATAAACTCATCAACGATATAGTATCCTTTCTGTATATGCCGTGTTATAACATGTTACATAAATATTTGTGTGGGGAGATCAATACTGTATACTAAAATTACCTGTGAAAAGAAATTCCTGGAGATGAATTATGGCTGGAGTCACGGTCACACGCAGGGAAGGCACAGCGCATATTGAAATCACTAACAGAAATTAAATTAATATCGACGCAAACACCTCATATTTATTATAAGCAACGTGAATGAACCGAACGTGAACATTTGAAAAATACACATTCACCGCCGCCGCCGCGCCATCCATACCATAACAATAACCAATGTCATCTGTCAATGTCATTAGTAATTAATACAATTTGAAGTTGTCAACTTGTCAATATTGACATTAATAGCGTGATAGGTATCACAGACAATACAATAATTCTATACATATCGTAGATAGAAAAGGATATTATGGTGAGAGTGGTCCCTATGTGGGTTACATAAGTCATTTAATGGTATATTTCTGTTTTTCTTGAGTTGTGACAGTTTGAGCGACGCGACGCGACGGCGCGATAAACTACGCCATCGCTTCAACAAATCCCTACCGTGAGTAGTCTCGGAAGAAGACGCGGCAAGAAACTTCCTAGAAGCTTCTTTTGGTACTCACATTACAGATTGCACTTACTTCTACTAGATCAAACTAAGTATGTCCAAGAAGTTTTATATTTGAAATAATCAATTTGTACGAACCTTTCGTGATAAGAATGCCTTAAGGGCGCGTTCACATAGAACGTCCGTTTTACTGGATCCGTATTAACGGGTCAGTATCTCCGTTGTGTGTGGGATTTTTTACTGGATCCGGTATACTGGATTCTGTGTGAAATCGCTCATACAACTACATGACGCTACTAGCATCCAGTATTCCGGATCCAGTAAAACGGACGTCCTATGTGAACGCGCCCTTAACATGAATTTTAAATTTATGGTATGGAATTTCCGTCAAACGGAATTCTAAGGGTGAAATAAAAGGATTGTATGGAAGCTTTTGTACTATTTACTTGTTTTGTTTAAACATTATAAAACACAGGTACTTCTAAAGAAACATTTGTAACGTAAACAGATCGTTATACCATGTCGGAGGCCTTGGGGTGGCTAAAAACATCTTATCATATCTTCCATGTACAAAGGTCAGTTGCAGATTTATTGTATAGATAACTGATTCATGCGCGACCGAAGCATGTATGCTTACGGCCAGCTCCGCGCCGGCTAAATACAACCATACTGGACACGTTATAAGGATTATGTAATATGGGATTTCAATGCTTTGAGAGTTAAGTGAATAAATTATGATTTTCAATGAGTAAATGAGTTCTTAGATGTCTTTGTAAAGTACGTCTCGTTTTTAATGCCTTTTTACAAATCTCACAGGAATATTGTTTCACGTCAGTATGTATTGTAATGTGCGTTTCTAGATGCTGTTTGTAATAAAATGCTTTTTTACAAATGTCACATGAATATGGTCTTTCACCGGTATGTAGTCTCAAATGACATCGTAGTGAACCCTTGCTTTTAAGTGATTTATCACAAATACGACATTTATATGGTTTTTCGTCAGAGTGTGTTTTTATATGTGACGTTAACACATTCTTGTGTGTAAACGCTTTTTTACATATGTAACACGAATATGGCCTCTCACCGGTATGTACTACTGAATGTACTTTTAGCCTATTTTTGTAAATAAATCCTTTACCACAAATATTGCATGAATATAGCTTCTTGGTAGAATGTGTTCCATTCAAATGTGCATTCAGCGCATCTCCATGACTGAAAACTTTACTACAAATATCGCACGAAAATGGTTTCTCTTTAGAATGTATTGACAAATAATGCAATCGTACTAGTCTTTTCCGTCTGAATCCTTTACCACATACATCACAAGAATATGGCTTCTCATCAGAATGTGTCAGTAAATGGGATTTAAGTTGGCAGTTGTACAAAAATACTTTTGTACAAATATCACAGGCATGTTTCCGGCCACTAGGAATTCCCCGCGTCGGACGGTTGTCATTTTTTATTTTATTTAAATCTTGCGATGTCTCTGTCACTCTCTTAGCTATCCGTCTCGCTCCTTGTGTACGAAGAGGGTCGCTTAGAATATTTTTACCTGTTTGCAAAATAATAAGGTATTTCAAAAAGAGCTCATAGCCCGGCGGCTTAAGCTTAAGTAATCTACAAAGTTAGGCAACATCGGTAGTTGGATGGGTGACCGCTAGTGGCAACATTTCTTGGGCGCTTCCGTGCTTCGCAGGGCACGTAAATCCGCTTACTGTTAGAACACAGCTTAAAATTTAATACTGTTTCAGTGATGCTTCCACAAGTGGAAATTAACAATTAACATCAACTATGGTATGTTCAACATTGACAATACATACTAACAAATTGATCTACTAACATTCTAACACCTTCTACTAACTGTCTAAACGTCATAGTCCCGAGTCTTGTTCTGTTACGGTCACAGTTGTCATGGGCAGCAGCGGAAGGGTGGTGCTTGCTTGCTATCTTAAATCCATCAAAAATACAAAAGAATATTCACTCTTACCTGAATTTATAAACGAGGGACCATACTCCGTATAATCACTGTATGATTTTTCAACAAATAGACTATCTTCATCACTGCGTTCAATATTTGTATCATTGCTAACAATATCTTCATTCCATCTCGTTGTACACACTAAACTCTTATTCTGTATTACTTCATCATTCACATATTGAGTACCGCTGGTTACCATTCTCTTGGTTACATTCTTGATACCATCATTATTAATATGACCATCAATATCTTTGTTTAAGAACGATCTAACACTAATATCATCAATCAAATCACTTTCCACTGCATCATTGGCAAAAACTTCTACCTTTATTGTAGATAAACAACCATCAAAATCGTCTTGATTGCTCAAATCATCATCTTCTATCTTAATATCATTGACAGCTATTATATTATTAGCTTTATCTTCACTATTAACATGGCTGTTGTCAGTCACAACCATTTGAAACTCAAAATCATTAATATTACACATATCATTATCTTCTAGCTTTGTATCATTTGATATGTCTGTTACATCATTTACTTCCTCGAAATCTTCATTATTAATGCCTAAACCATCATTTGGATTACCTTCTTGATCAGAATTAAATGAATTCATCTCAATAGATCGTACTAACTCTACAGTTATCTGAAACAACATAAAAAGTACTTGACAACAGTTTAATGAAAAATAGCACTGAACTGACTCAGAAGGAAGCTCGTTCCAGTCTGCCTTCCTATTGTTTCACATAAACCTAATACTCACACGGCCGTGTCTCCTGGCGACATCCAGCAGCATCGAGTGCGCATGCAAGCTCCTGCGTCTGAAGCGAGCGCAGTTCATCAGTCGGTCGGCGCACTCGGTGCACACGTACCGAGGTAACTGCTCTTCGTCTGCCGTCTGACAACAAACCAGTTCACTGTTCAGGGATGAGCAAAATGTATTCACGATTACAGATTAAAATTTCATCTGATGCATTTTGCCCGAATTGTAATTATGAAAACAGATTGCGATTACAATTGGAGGCATGGCCCCCATCGAGAATCCCCTAACTACCTTTTCTCGAAAGGCGCACGCGGGGGCATTTCCGGCCCTCCAGATGGAATTTCAATTTGTTATCATGATTCTATTTTGTCTAACTCTGATCTCAATAATATACTGAAAGCATTTCATGGTTGAGGTGACCTCGAACATACTCTAACTCTGAGGGTTTTTAAAACCTTACCAGTATTCCTGTTAATGTTTCATATGCCTCATTCAAAGCCTTAGAAGCTGCTAGGGAGCACATTTTGCCATCTGTTGCTAAACATATTCTGCACACCTGCAGAAACACCAAGTTATGATTAGCAATTTACAAACAATTCATTTTGGATTTTCTACTGAGCTACTACACTACTGAGCGCGGGTCTCATGCTGCTCCAGTGTAGATTAAAGGAGGGGTTAGTGGCCAACCCCTGTGTCGCAAGAATTTATGATGCTGAAGGCCTCTGACGTGGCTTCACGACTGCTATCTGTACAACAACCGGGACTGGCAGCGAAACATAGAAACGCTCAAGATACTACATGTTTAACTAGGTTAAACACTGAGGATTGACACAAGCCGAGCGCTTCTAGTTAAGAACTTCGGTAAAAGGTGAGGTAGGTCTTCGCATTCCTAAATTAACCATGCCAGACTGCCATTCAAAGGGTCCTGGGTAAATTCCCAGCTATGCGGAAATTTAAATGATGAGTTTAAATTTCTGTTCTAGGTCTGGGTATGGGTGCTTGTCTTGCCCATGTCACTTACAACACAGGGAATCCTAGTGTGGGGCTGAGTGTGTAGCGTTTAAATACGGGGGGTTACTACAAGTTAATTAAGTCCTTACCTTCCCATTACAGAGTTTCATAGAATAATCATGATCCAAATTATTGTTCTGTAAATAATAATTACACATGATTATTTGAGTAACTATAAAACAGGTGTAGCATTTGGATGTTTCGTTTAAGGGCGGACTTATGGGGACCTCCTAATCCCAACCCGCTTGAAGAATAATATTCTAATACAATGTGTTTATTTATTAAAGAAAATATTAAATCAACGATCGATAGGCATAGAATCTACCTGTATTTGACATTCTATTGTGGTCTGCAAAAAGTCCTTGTCCAGGAAATGCTCTGAGCATATAATGCTGCACGGTTCAGGTTCCCAGTCGGTCTGGCCGAGTGCCTTCATCCATGATAGACGGAGACTTGCCTTCCCTGGAAATCTGTAATATATAAAAGGAATCTTGAATGTTTGCGACTTCAGCTTTTGCTTGTACAGAGTCCTGGGATTCTGTAGAGGGTCTGGGTGCCTTAGCCTGCTGTTAAGCAGAACACCACGTGCAGAGAAGGTTGCCTTGCCTTGCTTCGGTGAAGGAAAACATCGTGAGGAAACCTGCACACCAGAGAGTTCTCCATAATGTTCTCAAAGGTGTGTGATGTCCACCAATCCGCACTTGGCCAGCGTGGTGGACTATGGCCTGTACCCCTCACATTGTGAGAGGAGACCTGTGAACAGCAGTGGGACAGTTATGAGTTGTGATGATGATGATGACACCCCAATTTCAGACTATCACGTTCAGACAGACAGAAGAGACGGGGAATGTGTTACTAAGTATATAAGGGGAACAAGGTAAGTAAACCATTTATTGTTAAGTCGTGAGTCGTAAACCAAATATAGGTACGAGTTTATGTATAGTACGACCGGTTCTAGGCCGCTCTGAAGTTAGGCTTTCGGATATAGTGCGCAGGTATTGTACTTTAGAGAAAGATAGCGACACGAACACAGAGCGTGTGACTGAAACAAACAATGCTCAAAGTGGCACCCCGCACGTCTTGCCACCATTTCGAACCTAAAATTAGCTTTTGCGCAGCGATCCGAACAAAGTTCAGCGGCCTAGAATAGAACCGCCGGCTGTACTATACAGTTTCTGTAAGTATCGTCAGTGATTGTAAAACTTACAAAATATATCATAAAAACGTACATAATCATGGCATCAATATTACTTTACACATAAATATATTTCATAATTGTTGTTATCATCAAAATACCTGTGAAACGAAATCCCTGAAGATAAATTTTGGTTAGAATCGTGGTCACACGTAGGGAAGGTACAGCGCATGTTGAATACACTAATGAATTAAATTAATAAATCGAACGATCCACGGCAAAGACCTATTTAATAATTCTATTGTGTATCTTGTACGTTAAAGTTATTACAGCGCTCTATTATTTTTATTTTAATAATAATAAATCATGTAAATTGTCATGTCAATATTGTCATGTCATTGTCAAAGTCAAACATTGTTGAAGTTTCAAGTTTAATTGAATGAAGCTTAACACTTCACTTCACAGACTAAGATTGAAATTCGAAACCTGTAGTTTATATTGAACGCATACTTGGAAATCTTGGAATACAACTGGATTAGCGTAGCATCATCTGCTCTGAGCATTTCTTGGTAAAGAAGGTTATGGATGGAGGTCACGAGAGGATGATCCTCTTCGTATACAAAGTGAGAAAGGGATGAAAACATCGCAAGATTTGTTCGTGAAGGCGTTGAAAGAAGGTGGTGAAAAACCATATTCATGTGTTTGTAAAATGCCGTTCAAGTTCAAACATGAAGTGGAATCGCGTTTAATAGTAGCACATTCTGATGCGAATTTATATTCGTGTGATTGTAAAGAAAATTTTAAGAAGAAAAATGATCTGAAATCACATTTAGTAAAAATACATCCCTGGCATAAACCATAATATTCTTGTGATGTTTCTGAGAAAGTGTTTAAACACCAATATCAGTTAAAAGCCCATTTGATAATGCATTCCGATGAGAAACCATATTCCTGCACCATTTGCAAGAAAGCTTTACGGCGGAAAGGGCAATTACGATTACATTATTTGTCTCAACGTTCCAATGAAAAACCATATTCATGCGATATTTGTAAAAAATGTTATAATTACCCAAGGGGGTTAAAATTACTTTCAACAATTCATTTTGTTGAGAGAACGTATTCGTGTCATATTTGTTACAAACCATTTAAATGCAAAAATTCGCTGCAACAACATATAATAACACATCCTAATGAAAAACCCTATTCATGTTATGTATGAAATAAATCATTTATTCTCAAAGATGTGCTAATATCACATTTAAGAACACATTCTATCGAGAAACCATAGTCATGTCATAAACCAGAAGTTCTCTACGATCACATTTATCAATACATTCTGTTATGAGACCATATTCATGTGACATTTGTCAAAAAGCATTCTAATAAAGAGCTCACTTAACAAATCACGTCACAAAACATTCTGATGAGAGACACTATACCTGCGATGTTTGTAAAAAGACATTTAAGACCAAACGTACCGTCCAATCACATGTGAGAACACGTTTTGATGATGAAACATATTCGTGTGATTATTGTAAAAAAAATTCAAACAAAGCTGCTAAAAGCACACTGGAATCGTGTTCACAGTGATTGTATATTATCATGTAAACGAGAGATAGAGAAATGAGAGAATGCAAGAGATAGAACGAGTTACCATAATCCAATTGTAAATTTGGCAAAGGGAGATCTCCCGCCGGGCGAGACGACATGCCCGGGAGGCGGCCAAGCTACCACTGATCTCTGATGGACCTTGTATATATGCAAGCGCTGTAGAAAACTTCGATAGCGTGATTCAGGCTTCGTAACGTTACCGTGTGACTTGTGTGCAATGTTGCTACAAAAATATCATATATGAATTAGCCGACGCGACGATATGAACGTTGTTCTGCCATCTATAGTACTTGTACTGAATGATTTGGATATTATTTATACAAAAATACCAGAAACGCAATTAAACATCGGGGGTGGGAAAAGGAAGTGAAAATTTTGGGTTTATATTTATTAATTTTCAATTGTTTTATATTTAGTGCCAAATCATTAAAAATATCTAAAAATAAAAATAAAAGTTTTGGTTGCGTTGATCACCCAGCGGTATAAAATAATATGTCTATACTTTACGACCTGTTATCATACCTTCCAAATAAACAAAGTCCAATAGTCCGTGCTAAAATATGTCCGAGCCAAATGAGCAACAAAACGCAAAAAGGGCTACAATATCCTGTTCACGACTGCAATCGAAATTAAACCGTGATGTGACGTGTTTAGTGTTTAAATTACCTTGTTAACATTTCTATTCTCGCGATGGCTGTGACTGGGACATTTTTTTTGCGATTTAGTATGAGACCCGATGTCCATCGTACTAATAAGTCAACGGTATGAAGTTTCACTTCTGCGCGGGATTTCACGCACCAGTTTTTAATCTGCTGGTGATGAATTTTATTTGAAGACGATTTTGAGAAAACATATTTAAACCAATCAAGCTTTATTTATTTACCTTATTCTGTCGCACTTATTTATCCGAGTATATTGTGTACAAAAATATACATATATACAGATACAGAGTATATTACACAAGTAGGTTATCTGCAATACCCGAGTAAATCATTTTATTAAAGGAATTTGTTCTCGAAAAGGAAATGAGCGAGCGAAAGAGATTTATAAATAGAATTTCAAGAATGTTCTCGATAACGGGATAAGAAATTCTAAGAATAACTACTAGAAATAAATGTATGTAGATTTACATTTTTTTTATCTCGATTAAATACAGCAAAAGAACAGCAAACAGCCAAATAGCTGTCTCTTTACCATCTACATCAAAACATTTAATGAAAGATGTCAAGTGTTACTTTCAATCTTCTTTTGAGTGGTTTTACTACATTTCATTAAAAAATATTATTATTATTATTGTAATAACCCCTGGAAACAGAGGAAAATATTGCACGGACAATTTAAATCGGACCTGTGTTATTCACGACATCAATTTTGTTATACCCACTACGTAAGTCCATAAATTATTTATTACACTTGTACGTAGCAATGCTAGGGTCAACCCAAACCATTTGGACACCTGGCATTGGTCCACAGTTAATTTTCACGTTATCTAGCCCCACGTATGTGTTAACTGTGGGATGAACTTCCTACATCCGTGTACCCACAGTGCTCTGACATGGGGTCCTTCAAAAAGCGTAGAAATAAGAGGCACCATACAAACATGCAGACGCGTTAAAATAGGACTTTACTCGTAGTTTTTGACGAGGTAACGACTATCGTCTTATAAATCGTTGAACGCCGGCTGCACGCACGATAATGTATGACGTCATTGTCACGTTCCGCCTGAGCCGAGCGTGCAACTGAGAGCGCGGACCAAGCGACAGAGAGGCATGATGGGCCTAAGCGATAGGTTTTCATTTCTTCAATGTTTTCTTATGACGTTATCATGTAAAATTATCGTCTGTAAATCGACTTTACAGAATCATTTTAGTGACTTCTATAGTAGCGTTGTGATTTGGAATTAGATGAAACGGAAATGACGTGCAAATGAAGGAAAGAAAAAGGACAAAGTCAACCATAGATGTAACATCTATGGTTTTAACAGCTGATTTTTTTTGTTTCATCTCTCAGCAGTGCCATAGAGTATCATATCAATGGCAGAGAAGAGTGGACAAGGCGCCGTGCCAATTATATTACAACTGGGCGGATCGAGAGAGGAGGATACTGGTTGTTTTGGTTGTCTGCGCCGAACGACTAGTCGTATAGTATGGATTATCTCCAGTTTGATTTCACTTGTAGCTTTTATTGCTTTAATTGTTTTGTTAATAATTCGTTACAAGAATGCACCATTGTAACATTTTTTGTTTTCTATTCGTATTAGAAAAACAACACAACTTTGTTTCATTCAATATTCTACCCAAAAACCTATAGAGAACATGCACCACAGTAGCGCCATCTTGTAAGCGCAACTTAAGGGGCGTTTGTCAAATAGTGAATGACAAATGATTATTATTTTCTAGAAAATAAATTAAATTGAAAATATATACAAAGACAATAAATAGTGTTTTTATAGACGTTTGTTAAAAACAATATTATGGATATTATTATAAAAACTGGTTTTTTGAGAGTGTAAAACGCGAAATAAGTTTCCAGCCCAAAACTATTCCAATTAAATAAAAAAAATTAAATTATATATTTTTTGATGTTCCCGTGGTTGGACCGGGACGCGCGATGTGTCTACGGGTCGGGCTCAACAAGGGCTACAAAAGTAGATTAAAATTTTGGAAAAAAGTTGAAAATTGAATAAATTATTTGGAAAAACGGTATTTTTTTTGGTTTTTCTAAAAAAAAATCGGCTAATTATAGACAAATTTAAACTTTGGCGCATCCAGAAGGGAGCGCCCAAATATTACGCAATTTTTGATACCACGCAGTGGTATGTCAAACTAAATTTTAAAGAGTTATGGATTTTTCAATTATTTAGTTTAATAAAATGCTATTTTCTATGAAATTATGAAATTAATTTGATGAAATCCAAAACTAATATAGAAATAATAAGATAGTATAGAGCTCGCGAAACCGAAGATTTCTATGTATAACAGGTCTACCTAGCAGCTTAAATTGAAGAAGTCTTATACAAATTTGTACTATGTGCCTTCGGACCTTAGGTGGTTTCGTACACTAAGTTAACAATGTATGAGAGACAGAAAATTATCTAATTCTAATTCCAGGCCGTTTTAGGAAAAACATAAAATTTATAATGACTGTTTCTGCTGGTATTTTTGCAGTTTATAACACAACAACAATAATGACCCATTTTTAAACCAACGTTGACAAGTTTCACTAAGCCCCTTTTGGTTTACATTTTCGCCGCGCTATGCGCTGCTGTCGTTTACTCTATCCCCTCCATACACTTCGCTCGCTCTCTATAGTTTTAACAACGCAAGAATGTAACCTAAGGACGTAGAGTATTTTCTCATAAGTCAATGCTACCTGCCGTCGTGTTCACGAAAGTGAATTCACATCGTTGAAACAGTTAGTAACCCTTTTACAGAAAGGATTACGGTCGAATATCGACCGCAGAGCGGGTAGCTCGTAAAAATAAATGTATGTAGATTAATACATTTATTTTTAATTTTTTTTATCTCGATTAAATACAGCAAAAGAACAGCATACGGCCAAATAACTCTCTTTACCATCTACATCAAAACATTAAATGAAAGATGTCAAGTGTTACTTTCAATGTTCTTTTGAGCTATTTTACTACATTTCATTACAAATTATTGTAATGTACTATTCGCACCCCGGGAAACAGTAAAATCTTGCACGGATAATTAAAATCGGACCTGTGTTATTCATGACATCAATTTTGTTATACCCACTACGTAAGTACATAAATTTTGTATTACACTTGTATGTACGTAGCTACTCGTAGGTTATACCAAAACCATCTGGATGGCTGACATTCGTCCACAGTTCGATTTTCACATTATTCACCACTAACATCAGGTGTGATTGTTGTCAAGGATTAACTTAGCATTGTATGTAAAAAAACGTATGTGTAAACTGTGGGAAGAACTGCCTACTTCCGTATCCCACAGTGCTGTGACATGGGGTGCTTCAAAAAGCTTAGAAATAAGAAGCACCATACCTTCAGATGGAAAGGCGTGTTAAAATAGGACTTTAGCTTTTACGTGATAACGTCTTATTAATCGTTGAACGTCGGCTGCACGCACGATAAAGAATGACGTCATTGTAACGTTCCGCCTGAGCCGAGCGTGCAACCCAGAGGGCGGAACAAGCGATAGAGAGGCACGCGCACGATCGACCTTAGCGTTCGGTTTTCTTCAATGTTTTCTTATGACGTTATCACGTAATATTATCGTCCGTAAACCGACTTTACAGACAACGATTTTAAGCTATTGCATAGCTTTTATCGCGGGCCTTGAGCGTGGGGACTGAATCCAGAAATTCCGTAACGAAAAAAACCTAACACCCCCAATCAGCGCCATCTAGTACCTTAATACTAAGGTATGGTACGTATGTTTTCTACAAACTAGATGGCGCTGTTCTGATATAACTATATAACTTCTAATAATTGTAATTGCATAAGTTGATAAAAAATGCTATGCAATAGCTTTACCGCGGCAGTCTCCGAGTGCCACATTTAATTTTTATGTAATTTTTAAATGGGTTTTAGAGAGAACGATCATGCAGCACCACTCTTCCGCTGCTGCTAATAACAACTGTGACCGACACAGAACAAGACTCACATCGGGACTAGGATGGTTAGTCAGTTAGCAGTGGGTGTCTAAGAACGTTAGTTGGTCAGTTAAAAGTAGGTGAGGCCTGTTAGTGATTCTTAAACCTGTTCGTTGTTGTTTATACAAAACCTATCAAGCTCGGCTTTATTAAATGTAGCTCCCGGGAGCAATCAATACCTTTTGTATCAAAATTCGCGGTCGAAATGCAATAGGTACCTACTTACAAGTCGCTCTCGGTGCCTCCTAACAACCGATGCAAGGGTGCACCGCATCCCCGGCACTATTAGGTAAAGCCGCCCTTGAAACCTATTATACCTATACCAATAAGTTCCATATTGGCTCTGACCGTTAACCTTACTTCCTATTATCATTCTTCCCAGGTCGACAACGTATTGGTGTTGCCTTAAGTATTACTTATCAATGTTTCAACGGTTACCACATATCATCTGCTGATTCTTTTACTCGTTTTTCGTCTATTTATTTTACACCATACGAGAAAGGCTGAGAACGCACGAATACGAGTGGGTAAACGCCCTATTCGCTGCGAGTATTCGGTCGTTCTCGGTTCACTGTCGGTATTTTGGCGTGAATTAAACGGATTTATCGGCCGTCTTCTTGTGAGCATCGTTTTGTTTTAAAAATCTATAAGAGAGAAAGAGATGATAAGAATAGTCGCGTATATGTAAACGGGTGTATTAGTGGTTGTCCTATCCACGAATATTCGGCGAGTATCTAAATAAGGCATAAAAGAGTCGAGTTTGTACGTACCCTCGTGTTATAATATTCAAGTACCCTCTAATTAAATATCAAATTAACTCCTGCAGTTTTACCTAAATTTGGCGTTATAATGGAAGAACAAGGGAAAACCAAATCTCTACTACCAGAATCTCCGTTTAGAATCCGTGGCCCCTTACATGGCGAAGGTACCTGCGTTGGCCGAAATTTGTTATGCATCATGGTTATTGCTTCTATAATATTGTGCATAATATTTGCAACAGGATGTATAATACTTTTAGTGCGGCAATTTGCTTGAATAAAATTATATATTCTGTTATTTCAGTCTTTTTTTGCTCTGACTAACAACTACCTACATCACTACATAGTATAAAACAAAGTCGCTTTCTCTGTCCCTATGTATGCTTAGATCTTTAAAACTACGTAACGAATTTTGATGGGGTTTTTTTAATAGATAGAATGATTCAAGAGGAAAGTTTATATGTATAATAATTTTAAAGTTTTTCGCAAAATGAAAAATAACGCGCGTGAAAATAAATTCGTGCGCTGGTTACGTTTAACAATTTTGGACTTGGGTACTAAGGGGCAGGTTTCTCGGAGCGAAGCGAGGGCGGGTTTACTAGTATTTTAATATAATATGTAGTATAGGGTCTCAAAAATTGTTGTTGAGAAAAATGTTAATAGAGGAGAACATCTTAATCCTAAAGGTTAGCGCATCTGTAAGTGAATTCGAACGAGACTTTACTACTAACAACTACTAACTGGACTAACTATCACTAACAGTCCCAGTCCCAGTCTTCATCAATGTATGTACAATGTCGCCCATCGGCAAGTGACCGCCCGGGATATTCTGCATGTACATGAAAAATTATCGGTAAAAAACCTAAAAAGGGGGGGTCTATCTTAAATACTTTTTAAGTTATTGAATTTTTAATTTTTTGAATGATGTTGGTCACCTTGTTCCACACTTTTTGCTCTAGCTCCAATGCTACGGGCACGATTTCGATTCTGTTTTCTTATTTCATCAGGTTAATAAGTTGTTTTGTTGGATTACGTAACATTTTTAGTTAAAATAAGGCGAATCATAAAAATAAACGTAGACAAAGACATTTTTTCTAAGCAAAAAAGTGATATTTATTTACAAAAACACGTGTAAGTACATAAAATGCCCCCTTAACATGGGCTTTTTACTCATTATTAATAATCTAGAGCATAACTACTACACATTTACAATACACTATCAATATCTATCTCTTAAAATTTTTTAATAACAGCGTGTCAAAAATTTGCTCCATATCAAGCAAAAAAAAGGTCATCCAGGTAGAAACCGGTTCTTAGAGACCGCTAGATAACGCACGTGCGCACTCTTCTCGGTTGGTTGTTTGTGCATCATTCAGTCGCTCGATTACTGATCCCGGGACGTTACGTGTTTTTTAATTTGTGCGCTATTTATCTTTTCGAGGACCATTCCTGTGCGTTTCAAGCATCGTAATGCTACGATTGCGTGATTTACCGCCTTCTCACGTAGCTGATATGCATTTTGTATACGGTTTTTGTGATGGGAATGCACGTCCTGCTGTCGAAGAGTACAAACGTCGTTATCCAGGTAGGCCAGTACTTGGGTACCGGTCCTTCATTGCTGTGCATCGTCGTTTTTGTGAGCAAGGACTTCCACGACAAAATGAGCCTGGCGTGGCACTTCACGTGGACATGGAAGAGGAAGTGTTAAGATTAGTGCGCGCTGACCCTATGACAAGCATTCGTCTCTTGTCAATAAGACTGAATGTACCAAGAATAACAATCTGGAGAATTCTTAAGAAAGAAGGCCTCCATCCTTATCACTTCCGGCGTGCTCAACATTTGGAAGATGTGGATTACCGTGCGAGATCTGTGTTTTGTAGCTGGATTTTATCGCAACAAAGAACCAATCCTGAGTTTCTAAAGAAGATTTTGTGGACGGACGAGAGTACATTCACAAGGGCGGGTATTACAAACCACCGAAATCTTCATGTCTGGGCCGCTGAAAACCCACACGTCAGAAGAAAAACATCTTTTCAGAAAGAATTTTCTGTTAATGTATGGGCTGGAATAATTGACAATATGCTCATTGGCCCTTACGTATTGCCTCACAGGCTAGATCAACACGCATATTTAGATTTTCTCCAAAATACGTTGCCCTCACTTTTGGATGAAGTGCCGCTGGCAACGAGAAGAAGAATGCATCTGCAACTAGACGGAGCCCCAGCACATTTCGCACGACTAGTGCGAAATTATCTGAATGAAAATTATCCGCGATGGATCGGTCGAGGAGGCTCCGTTGCTTGGCCGCCGAGATCGCCCGACCTGACACCCTTAGATTTTTATTTATGGGGATTCATGAAACAGAAGGTGTATGCCGCGCGCATTGAAAGCCGCGAACAATTAACGGCTAGGATTTTTGCTGCCGCAGAGGAAATTAAAGAAAATCCTGCAGAACTACTGCGAACAACCAATAGTGTAGCCACGAGGGCTTTTATTTGCTTACAGGAGGGTGGGGGCCATTTTGAAAACTTAATTAATTAAAATTGTTGTTTTTTTTAATCATGCCTGTTATTTTTATTATAAATAGGCATTTCTGCATTAATAGTTTTAACTCTATGTCGCCATGTCGTCCGCATCAATTATTTAAAGGGTGCGCACGTGCGTTATCTATCTACCGGTTTCTAGGAACCGCTCTCTACCTGGATGACGATGATGCACAGCAAGGAGGGACCCGTTTTTGACACGCTGTTATTAAAAAATTTTAAGAGATAGATATTGATAGTGTATTGTAAATGTGTAGTAGTTATGCTCTAGATTATTAATAATGAGTAAAAAGCCCATGTTAAGGGGGCATTTTATGTACTTACACGTGTTTTTGTAAATAAATATCACTTTTTTGCTTAGAAAAAATGTCTTTGTCTACGTTTATTTTTATGATTCGCCTTATTTTAACTAAAAATGTTACGTAATCCAACAAAACAACTTATTAACCTGATGAAATAAGAAAACAGAATCGAAATCGTGCCCGTAGCATTGGAGCTAGAGCAAAAAGTGTGGAACAAGGTGACCAACATCATTCAAAAAATTAAAAATTCAATAACTTAAAAAGTATTTAAGATAGACCCCCCCTTTTTAGGTTTTTTACCGATAATTTTTCATGTACATGCAGAATATCCCGGGCGGTCACTTGCCGATGGGCGTTTTACCGATAATTTTTCATGTACATGCAGAATATCCCGGGCGGTCACTTGCCGATGGGCGACATATATAAAACTCTTGCGTTACTGAGTGACTGACAGACAACGCAAATTGGCGGGCGACGCCGCGGGGTAAAGTTAGTACCTACTTTTAACACCCTCAGCTAACTCACTTACCAACCTAGTCCCGATTTTGTCTTTTAAGCTATTGCATAGCTTTTATCGCGGGCCTTGAGCGTGGGGACCGAATCCAGAAATTCCGTAACGAAAAAAACCTAACACCCCCAATCAGCGCTATCTAGTACTTTAATACTAAGGTATGGTACGTATGTTTTCTACAAACTACATGGCGCTGTTCTGATATAACTATATAACTTCTAATAATTATAATTGCATAAGTTGATAAAAAATGCTATGCAGTAGCTTTACCGCGGCAGTCTCCGAGTGCCACATTTAATTTTATCTTATAATGTAAGACCTTTTTCTGTGTCGGTCACATTTGTCACTGGCTGCAGCAGAGTGGTGGTGTTGCGTGTTTTGTTATTTTAAATCATTGACTTATTATTACTATGGACATCTAATCTCATACTAAAATCGCGAAAAAAATGTCCCAGTCAGTTATGATGTCATGTCATGTAGTTAACAAGGTAATTTAAACGCTAAAATCATTAAGTCACGGTTTAATTTCGATTGCAGTCGTGAACGCCAACCATTGCAAGAATAGAAATGTTAACAAGGTAATTTAAACACTAAAATCATAACATCACGGTTTAATTTCGATTGCAGTCGCGAACGCGGAATTGTTGCTCTCCTAGCGTTTTGTTGCTCATTAGGCTCGGACTTTTTTTAGCGCGGACCCGACGTCCGTAGTAATAATAAGTCAATGTTTGAAATCCATAGAAAATCTATCTTTTTGGGTCGAACATACAGAGAAAAATCTTACTAAAACTATAATACTTGACTACGTTTTACAACTTATTATTATCCGTGCTGCAGCTTACAACACCCAAAAAGGCTGACTCGGCGCGACACTCACCGATTTTCTCTAAACCTATCAAATGACGGTATCTCAGCCAACCAGAAGTGCGTTTTTTTAATGTTTATTACAATTTAAGCGGTCACTTGTTTAACTGCTGTAACATTGAAGTAAATTCGATGAAACGGAAATGATCTGCTAATGAAACGAAACGGAAACGTAAAAGACACAGACACATTTTAACGTGAGATAAAATGAGATAGTGCTAATGTTCCTATCCTATGTTAGAACTATTAAAGTTCGCTGCAAGTTATGACATCTAACCAAACTATTAAAACATGCAGCGCTAGATCGCTTATAGGATATAGTTTACTCGGGAACAAAACGCTATAAGCGTCATGAATATCGTGGCACTTACGCGTACAATTTTACATAGATCTGAGCCTAATTATTATGAAATATTTTTTAAAGGTTTCACTTCTAGCACGTGTGAATTGCACACATTTTGATTTTTGTGTTAAGTACAATCGTTACGCAAACTTTACCACCAAGCTAGAGGTTTGTAAACAACACTTTAAGTAGCCCTGACCCAACCTAACCGGATTAACCGGAACACGTTTCATACAACATCACTGGATGGAAAGTATGTTTTGAATTGAAACGTCTTTAATTTCGGTTTTATAGGACACAGGGGGTGTACATGGGTTGTACACATTTATTCGAGGATTACTTATTGTGAGTCATAACACAACACAAAAGGAAAGTACAAAATATGTGACTAAAAATTTGTGAGGCGGTACGCCATCTATGAGCTTATTTTGTGAACTGTTCGCTGTTCGCCAATCGCCACACTCCATGATGAAAAATCAAAAATTGGTTGTCTGTAAAGTCGGTTTACTGACGATAGTTGAACGTGACAACGTCTTAAGAAAATAATTTCCTTTGAATGAGTAGGCAAGCACAATAAAAGAACACTTTTTCAATACAAGTTAAGTCATTTATTAAAAATGAATGCTGGATACTTATACATCCTACATCGTGATTCAGAATTATAGCGCCCCACTACTCAACGCCATCTAGTGTACTGCGAGTGAACTACCAGCTCAGCCGGCCTTCCTCCATCGATAAATGGACCCAATCGAACTTAATGAATAATTGTTCACTGCACAATACATAGATGGCGCTGGTATAATAATTCACCAACGGTAACGACGGTAACGCATGAGTCATGTTTTTTCATGCGTGCCACCGAATTATAAGACGTTGTCACGTCAAAAATGTGTTTCAACCATAGACAAGTATATAATATTTTATGGTTTCAACATGGACGTCCTGGGTTTCAACAGCTGATTTTCTGTTTCATCTCTCAGCAGTGCCATAGAGCATCATATCAATGGAAGAGAAGAGTAGACCGAGAAGATCCGACGAGCCAGCTATAATACAACGGCGCGAGTTGCGAGGAGAGAATACTTGTCTGGGCAGTCGTACGACTAATCGTATATTATGGATTGTCTCCAGTTTGGCTTTGCTTGTAACTTTAACTTGTTTGGGCATTTTGTTAATGCGGCGATACACGTAACATAATATTTTTTGTTTTCTATTTGTATTAGGAAAATAATACAACTGTCTTTGTTTGATTTTATGTTCTACCCATAAGCCTACAGTTTTAACGCTTTTAACAACGCAAGAATGTAACCTAAAGAGGCATAGAGTATTTTCTCACAAGTCAATGCTACTTGTCATCAATAGTAAAATTCATACACTATATATAGCTAGGAGTGGCCGTAATAATTATGACATATTTTAAAATTTAAGAAGAATGTTATTTTTTTTAAATGGTACAAAAAAAGCACCGATTTTTTTTCGATGTAGTATTACTTAGAATCACGGTCCGATAGCGTTGTTACTAGCTTTCTGCTTGAGCCCCTAACATCCTGTATATTTAAAATTGGAGGTGTGTGTCCCCATATTTCAGTTTGCAGCCAAAACTACGCATCGCAGACGAATAGTGTTTGTATGTGGTTACAGGTACAAGTCTCCCGTCTTGCACTAGGGTGGTTGCTAGTTGATAGTTATAAGGGTGTAAAAAATACGGCGGTTGAAACAGGTTTACTTGAAAAATGAAATACTATTATTGGTCTCAAATGGTCAAACGTCTGGACCGATTTAGTTGAAATTTTTTGTGTCTTCAGGATTCGAGAATGCATTAGATTCACTATTGGACCCGGTAGGTGGCGCCGCTGTCGATATGAAACCAAATGTAAAAAATAAATATCCACCCGTGCGAAGCCGGGATGGGGCGCTAGTTTATTATATAGCGAACATATACACAACTAGCGACCCGCCCTCGCTTCGCTTCGGGAAACTTATTATCAAGTGCTTATATATAAAGTTTCATGGTTCTTTAAGAGATGGCGCTAGGCGTTCTTATTCTTTAAGTTAGGAAGGTTCACCTAGATGGCGCTGTGCTTAAAACCCGAAGAAATCCCATACAAACTTTCAACCTTTATTTCAACTTCTTCATCCCTTTTTGTCGCAATAAAAGGTAGCCTATGTCCTTTCTCAGGGTCTAAAGATTGTCTGTGTCAAATTTCATCAAAATCGGTTGAGAGGTTTAAGCGGGAAAGCCACGCAGACAGACAGACAGACAGACAGACAGAGTTACTTTCGCATTTATAATATTAGTAGGGATTATACAGTCAACAGTTATTATTATCATCATTTTTATTACCTATGTTATGTGTTTTGTGTGCGTTAACTCTTTATTTTTGTTGTTTCTTTTTTTGTCGTGACTAAAGGCATGGCGTCTCTTATAATAAGTACACTACTCAAAGATCATATTGTATGTCTGTGGTAATATCACAGAGTAGTTTCGTATGATATTGAAATTCGTAATGTTTACACTCTGTGGTAATCAATGTATCTATTGTATCTGTACTATCTGTGTCTGTATAGTATAGTCTGTGAGTATAGTATATCTGTAAATTCTGTAATTTCTGTAACCTCTCTGTATTGACTTGACTGTTATTAACTGTGGGATTCTGGCGGGAACCTTGAAAAAGCGCGGTTGTCTTTCTACTTTAATTTTAAAATTTTCCTCTATGTAGTGGTTTTTTTTAGTTAAAGTGACTTAAAATTTTGCTATTAGCTGCTGAAAAGCGCAATAGCAATGGAGGTAAACGAGGGGGGCGGGTCTCACCCGCCCACCTCAATAAAACGGCCACGGCCTACGGATGAAGGAGGAGGCGTAGGCTCTGGACGATTGGACTGCGGCGATGAGCGAGATGCATATCTCCCTTATTACAAACCGAATTACAAAAGACTATATCCGGAAAACTCAACCAACACAGACTTTAAAGTGTATGTGGAATCCACAAGCGACGATAGGTTGGGCAACAAGAGCCCTACTTACTTAAACCATATTTTCGCAATGGACATAAAAGGTGTGACGGGTATTCAGAGGGTGAATGCCAATAAAATTGCAGTTATCTTCAAGCAATATAATACGGCCAATAACTTCATTAATAACACAACTTTCCTCACAAAATATGACATGAAGGCGTTCATACCGGCAGCGCAAATTGAAAAAACCGGCATCATCAGATTTGTTCCAGCGAATATATCTAACAAAGAACTTTACACAAGACTTTCTTCAACATATGAAATAGTGGCAATAAGAAGGTTTTCAAAGAAAGTAGGACAAGAGCGCATTCCATTGCAGACTGTAAGCATCACTTTCTTATCTAATGTACTGCCTAATAATGTACAATATGATCTATTCTCGTACAGAGTTTTTGAATACATTCCACCATTACTACAGTGCTATAGGTGTTTTAAATTTAATCATTCAGCAAAGATTTGTAATGGTAAACAAAGATGTAGTATTTGTGGAGGTGAACACTTGTATAAGGAATGTGATAAACCAACAGAAATCAGCTGTATAAATTGTAGTGGGCCTCATCTCGCGATATCTAGATTATGTCCGATTAAAACTAAGAAGATTATAGAAAAGAAAAACAACATATCTTATGCAAGTGCCGCCTTAACAAAACAGGTCGCCATCAATGGAACAGATTTCCCTACACTCCCACCACCAAAACCACAACCTGTAAATAGTAATGTTATTGTAAATAAGTCTGTAAATACCTCTGTAAATAAGTCTGTACGAGATGTAAATAAAGTTAAAATAGTTAATTCTAAGGAAGACCTTAAAACTCAAATAATTTCCAACAACAATGTACTTATGGCCCTAGTACAGACGTTGGTGGAATTAGCCAATAAAGATGACAGTACACCCACTAATATTAAAACTATTAAAGATGCATTATTAAAAAACTTAACATAATGGATTGTGTTGGGCCTAGTCCTACACAATCCAAGCTACGTATCGCTCAGTATAACATTCAAAGTGCAAATAGTAAAAAACCTTTATTAATTCAATTTTTAAAACAACATAATATTGATATTTGCCTTCTTAATGAGACATGGTTCAAAGATAATAATTTTAAAATACCAGGATATAACATTTACAATAAAAATTCAAACAATGCACATAATGGAGTTGCAATTCTGATTAAACCATACCTTAAGTATAATATATTAAATACCAGATTTTATGAAGACGTTCAAACAGTTGCTGTGTCTGTATCAACTGGACATAGTAGTTTAACAATTCTCTGTGTATACTGTCCACCTTCAAGTGGGCGAATACGAATTAATAGACTCCGTTACATTATTAATGATCTGCCAAAGCCCATATTTATGAGTGGTGATTTTAATGCTCATCATATTGCATTTGGTTGTCAGTCAACCAAAGGTAGAGGTCAGGATTTATTTAATTTAATTGATGACTTAGATTTGTGTATTTTAAATGATGGTAGACCTACAACTGTAAATCGCCCTAGACAAACTCCTTCTGCCATTGATGTAAGCTTCATCAGTGGCAGCCTCGCACCACTATGTGAATGGTCTGTACATGATGACACAATGGGAAGTTACCATTATCCAACAATAACAGAGATTTCATTAAATATAGATAAATATCATCTCAATTCACCTGTAGATAGGTTCATATATAAAAAAGCTGACTGGGCAACATACATAGCTCTTTCAAAAACAATGTTTAATGATTTGGTACTTCAATCACATGATCCTATTTCAACCTATAATAATTTCTGTTCTCATTTAGATACTCTTAAAGAAATGTCAATTCCAAAGCTCACTAAAACAAACACTTTCATAAGCAGACCACCATCTCCTTGGTGGAATAGTATATGCGAACAAAGTGTTATTGCTTCATATAATGCACTAAAACTATATAGAAAAGAGCCTACTATTGAGAATTACATTAATTACAAAAGAAAAGATGCCCAGAAAAAGAGAACAATTTCAGAACAGAAAAAAATTGGATGGAATAACTTGTGTAACACTTTTAATAGAAATACTCCCATAAGTAAAATTTGGAATTTATTAAAAATGTTTAAAGGCATAAGACCTAAGAATAAATCATATACAGATGAGTTTATATCTCCACTTTTGGATAAATTATCAGATAATAACAATTTAATTGAAGTAGATCAACTGAACATTCTTTTTGAAATTAACAATGATAACCCAAATTCTAAATTTTTACTAGATCCATTTTCATGGTCTGAATTTTTAACAAGTTTGCAGTCTAGACGAAATACAACTCCTGGCTTAGATGATTATCCTTACATTATAATTAAAAACTTAGATGTATCTGCCCAAAAGTTGTTTCTTAAAATCCTCAATTTGCTTTGGCGTAATAAAGTTATTCCACAGTCATGGAAAACACAGTGTGTTGTCCCAATACTTAAGCCCGACAAATCTCCTGAGTTTGCTAGTTCTTATAGACCAATTTCCTTGTCATCCTGTCTTGGTAAAATATTCGAAAATATGGTGAAAGTCCGTCTTGATTGGTATGTTGAATCCAAGTGTTTAATTCCACATATACAAAATGGCTTCCGTAGAGGACGTAGTAGTGCAGACAGTTTCACCTCTTTAATCTCTGACCTGAAAAATGCAAAACATAGAAAATTAAATACTGTTTGCGTATTCCTAGATGTTCAAAGTGCTTTTGACAGTGTTGATCCTGTCATACTAGTTCAAGTCATGTCTAGGTTAGGTGTGCCCGGGCACTTATGTGAATGGATTTATAATTTTTTGAGCAACAGGACAATCTATGCTAGGCATAACAATATTTTATATGGACCCAAATGTGCCTCAAGAGGTACAATGCAAGGTGCCACGTTATCTCCATTACTGTACAATATATACACAAGTGAGATTTGTAAATATGTAAATAATAAGGATATAAATATTTTACAATTTGCTGATGACATTGTATTATATAGTAGTAATTACAACTTAGAGATTGCAATAGATAATATGAACAAATCCTTACTTCAACTATTACAATATTATAACAATCATTTACATTTGAAAATTAACCCCTCTAAAAGTAGTGCTATGTTTTTTGGTAATGAAGCCTCAAATTCAAATATTATTTACAATAATGAAATTATAAATAGAGTCAATTCAAAGAAATTTTTAGGAATAATACTGGACCAAAAACTAACTTTTGAAGAACATATTAAATATGTATCCAAAAATGCTCACATAGGACTAAATGTTATTAGATCACTTTGTGGTGTAACATGGGGTGCAGACCCTAAAATATTGTCTATATTGTATAAAAGTATTGTTAGAAGTCACTTAGATTATAGTTCACTCGCTTATATGAATAGTTCTCATGTAAATAAATTAGACATATTGCAGAATAAAGCTTTAAGAATAATATCTGGTGCTATGTGCTCGACTCCCATAAGGGCCATGGAAGTTGAGACAAAAGTGATGCCTTTGATTTTGAGACGAATCTTACTTGCTGAAAGATACTGTCTCAAATTACTGGCATCAAATAACACTCAAGTAATAAACAAAATTGTACCTTATATAAATAGATCCCCAAGAAGACCATTAACAACAGCACAAGGTCTACTATGCGGCAATTCTCCAACACTGTCCGATATATTTCTGGAAATAGACAATAGTTTATCTAAAATTAGAAAACAGTATCCATGGCCATGTTACTCTTTCTCTTATCAGTGTATTTCACATCCAATTAATGTAGTTCAACAGACAATAAACAATAATTCAGAAATGCTTAAATTTTTAGAGGAAAATACAAAATACTATGTTATCTACACTGATGGGAGCAAAGCAAGTGATTATGTACATGCTGCTCTATATGATCCACAAGCAAAATTTTCTTCAAGCTTTATTCTGCATGAACCCTGCTCTATATTTACGGCAGAAGCATATGCAGTGTATCAGGCATTAATGCGTATTCGTGAAATCAATAACATTAAATATTTTTTAATAATTTCTGATTCCTTGAGCTTGATAACAGCTTTAACTACCCTCACAGTTAAATTCAAGTCCAATTATATCCTTTACTTCATTAAACAAATAATTCACCAATATCACATTAAAAATATCCAAGTTTTCTTTCTATGGGTGCCTTCCCACAAAGGTATCTCTGGCAATGAAATGGCTGATAAAACTGCATATGAAGGAGTTAATGCTGTTGACGTTAGACATACAATGTATGTTCCTATGTCCGATTACTTGCAATGTATTGACCAGAATATTCAAAAGTTGTGGTTAGAAATGTGGAAGAAAGATCAAGATACGAAAGGAAAATGGTATGGAAGCATACAAGAAAGCTTACCTGCAAGACCTTGGTATCATCGAATGGAAGATGCTACTAGAGAGTTTATTACTATCATAAATAGACTGCGTTTTGGTCATAATACTGCACCGTCACACCTTGCTCGACTCGGCATTATTGCGAATAAAAACTGTTCATATTGTAATTCAAGTGATGGAACTATGGAGCACATTATCTTTGATTGTCAAAAATTTTTAATCGACAGACTAGTGTTGGCCAGTGAACTTAGTGATGTTGAAAATAAGTGTGATTTATTGTCCCGCCCGCCGCCATTAAAACAATTGCTACAAGACGAACTTAATTACAAGCATATCTACAAATACATCAAGAATACAATTAAAACAATTTAATTGAATGTGCTCATAGGCGTAATATTACGCCTATGAATGAGCTATGGAAAATAAGAGCTGACCTAAAGGTTTTAAATACCAGGTCATAAAATCCCAAAAAAAAAAAAAAATGTTATTAACTGTATTTGTAATGGCGTATGCCGCAGCCTGCAACTCGCAAGCGAATTGTGAAAAACTTCGTGGTTTATTGTTTTTCATAATAGCATAATTTTAAAGTGAAATCAAATGAAATACATAACTAGAATGCAATATATGTTACATGCGTATAAGTTTTAAGTGGCATTAAAATCTTAAAGTAGTGTGACTACAGTGGAGTGTTAATAAATATTCATAGCAAACATGGCGTGGTAGGCTAGAAGCGAAACATGACGCAGTTTTTGCCTCCTAATTTACTCGCGCTATTTGCGGCGCGGGACCCGATCCCATACTTGCCACCAGCGGCGAAGCTCCCGCACGAAAAGAAGCAAAAAGGTTACGATGGAGTCGGCGCATTCCTGGACGTTTTTGAGGTTAGTTCGTATGACGCGGCCGAAACAAAATTATAATGGCTGTATGCATTAATGGATTGCATTGACATATTTCAGTTTCACGCATTAATAATGAAAATACAAGGAATCTTGAACGGGTTCGCTTTTGTACGAAATTGCGCAGTTGCATTGTGACCTAAATTCGTTTTGTTTTGGGTAATTTTAAACAATAAAAAGATAATCAATATCGAACACAAAGAGCTTCACTTGATATTTTTGTTTGTTTTATTTCAATCCGTTCATAAATAAAAGTTATATCAGCTTAAATAATCATTTATATAATGTGGGAGTCTTCATGAGGAGAGTGATGCTTTTAATAAGTTAGTGCGTCCAACATCATCAACTTCATCGCCACTTACCATCAGGTGGGATTGTTGACAAGCATTAACTTATCTTATATAAAAGAAAAAAAAAGTTAACCAAAAAAAAAATCAAGAAGAGTCCTAAAGGTATTGACTTAACTGTGGGAAGCTTTGACTTAACAAAGCAAATTGAATATTTTTGTAAACACTGATTTTCTCATGATGGGTGACACAGTCAGTGATTAATGTTACATCCTCTTGCTGCTATAATTGCCTGCATTCCTCTGGGCATAATGGTTATTAAATTCTCAATGAAACTTTAACTTGCGGGATTAAGTTCAATTCTTCAATCAATGCAGTTCTTAAGTCCCTAAGTTAGCTGGACTCTTTGTTTAATTGGTTTTCCCAATTTATTCCAAACATATTCTATTGGATTTAGGTCTGGCGAGCGTGCTGGCCACTGCATTATCTGGATTCCGACCTCAGCAAGATACTCCAAAACTACCGTTGCAGTGCGAGGTCGAGTGTTATCACGCATTAAAAGGAAATTGTTCTCGATGTATGGGGCAAAAAGCATCACAAACTCACATACATTATACATAATTATATTATATATACCACATCTTATATCTTTAAATGAGCAATTCTTGTATATATATATATATATATATATATATATATATATATATATATATATTTGGAATCTCGGAATCGGCTCCAACGATTTTCATATGAACTTCCTGAAATATGACTCTTCCTGACATGTATTGGCGAATAATAATACTAATATACTAATACTAATTGCTTAACGACACAACAGCAGATGGCGTTGTTAAGTAACACGAAGTCAATGAGTGTTTGCTTTGAGGTTAGACTAAGCAAATCAATTGTTTATTTATATTATTTGTGTCTTCCTAATATTATTATTCGTACTTAAATATAATTTCCAAAAAACACAATTTATAAAAAAAAAATACCGAGCAAAGCTCGTTCATCCAGGTACTGATGTTAATAAGTGTATGTATTGTACAATACTGACATGATTAAATTAATTTGACTGTCTACTCAAAATCATTTATTCATACAGGCATCACTAATACTTATGCATCCGATTTCTTATTATAGTTAAGTTTTGTTGATTTCAACTTTAATATCCACAGCTTCCATCAGAAACACCTCCACCGACCCGAGTGGAGACTAGAGAAGAGAGGTTGGAGCGGAAGAGGAGAGAACGCGCTGAGCAGACGGCGTACAGGCAAGAACAAGAGATAGCCCTCTGGGACCCCACTGCCAACCCTCGGGCTACGTCAGATCCGTTCAAGACTCTGTTTGTTGCTAGGATTGTAAGTCATTTGTGATGCCTCTTATATAATAGTTATCAAACTCATTTCGTGTACTGCCCACATTGGAATCCAATTATTTTTAGTACCCCTCAATTTTGAAGTTATTCACTTCAATATAATTCTTCTTTAGTATAATTGTGATTTGGAATTCGATGAAACGCTAATGACGCGCAAATGAAACGAAACGGAAACAAAAAAGAGACAGACACATTTTAACGTGGGAGAAAATGAGGTAGGAAGCATCGGCAAAATGGTGGCTTACGTAAGCAAAGCAAACCATCATTTTTTTTACAAGGCTGTAGCGTGCTCGTTCCCAGGTTAGAAATTCTTTAATTCACACGACCACGATGACCCAGTGCAGATTGGCGGACTACACACATCTTTGAGAACATTATGGAGAACTCTAAGATGTGCAGGTTTCCTCGTGATGTTAGATCATCGAAGCAAGTAATAATTTTTGAAAACTAGTGGTCCATGCAGGATTCTTACCCAGGTGCCAGCTCTTTGGGAGTCCAGTGTTGAAACTACTTGGCTATCACTATTTTATGTTATAAAATATTATGTTTAATCTTTTGTTTACAGAACTATGACACGTCAGAATCTAAACTACGGAGAGAGTTTGAGGGATATGGTCCTATTAAAAAGGTAAGATTTTTAATGCATATCCGATGTCCAATTGGCAGGTTCTACCCACTTAAAAAATATCATAGGCTTTATTTCTTTATCTATCGCACGGAATGAGACTTTACATAATTAAACACTAACATACTCATATCTCTGACTCGCAACCTTGAAAATTTTCTCTGATCATTTTTCCATAACGCGCCAAAAGAAGTATAACTTCAATACTTGATTCATAAAAATCTTTTTCATTGTCAACAGATCTCGCTCGTTTACAACAAGGACAACGCGAAACCGCGAGGTTACGCGTTCATCGAATACGAACATGAGCGGGACATGCACTGTGAGTGTTTGCACATATCCACGCTACAGACCTAAGTTATGGAGACGTGCGATTGACGGAGCTCCGTCATAGAGATGTGTAGCGGGGAGAGTCGACGTTCACATTGGCCTATAATTGATCTTGGCACATTTTAAAGTGTGCGTGGTTTAAGTTTACATTTTAATTTTGACACTTAATTGTAGGGAATTCGTATGAATTTGTATTAATATTAATAACAAAGTAATAATTATGCAAATACTAGCTTCAGAATTGTTGATATCTGCTTAACAGGCTTTTGTTTAGAAAAGTATTGTAGGATCAGTTCTTTGAAGTTTTCAGGGATGGAAAGTGGGTCGATACAAATTTGTGGGTAAATACATTTTTCATAGTCATAATTATAAAGTAGTATGCTATATTGAGTAGATACATCTTACCGATTTAGTTTTGACGTGAAAAGTCTTATAAATTGATGAACATTGGCAGCGCGCACGGAAAAGTTTCCCGTTCCGCTGACGTCAGAGGGTGACGTCAGAGCTAGCGGTTGGAATAGTTCTGATACTGAAACGCGGCCACGCGAGTTTCTTCGAGAATTTTTACAATTACCCCCGCCCACCACGACGGAAGCCATGATTTATAACAAAATATGATGATTATTTTCAACTACATACCTTCTTTGATAAGATGTTTTCGATACCTCATTTTAGTTCGTACGTCCTCTCCCAGCTCTTTCTATTATTATTATTGTTTTGGATTAAATGTTTGGTGTTACATGTTGAAGTTGGGGGGGTAGTTATAGATAAGTTATTAAAGAGGGTACTTTGTGTTGCTAAAATACTTTTTTACGTAATGGTGCTTGTATATGCGTAATTTAATTTACTGAATCATAACGGTTACTTTTAAAGAAATTGGCAAACAATTGTCTCTACGTTTCTTGTTTAAACGTTAAGTATTCATGTATTTCACATTAAAAATTAATGTGTGTGTACTTATGTACACGCTCTAGAAGTTATACTTCTTTGACGTAACAAGATAAAAATCTTTTCAAAAATTTCATTTATTATAATAATATAATGAGAAATATTATTATTATTTTATTTGTATCTATTATTAATATACCGCCAACTATCTACTTAATCCATACTGACGAGTTCTATTATTCTACTATTATTTACTAGATGGCGCTAGGCCGATGGCGTTCTTATTCTTTCAGTTAGGAAGGTTCACCCCTAGATGGCGCTGTGCTTAAAACCCGCTTCGAATAAAACAATCAATGTAGTATTTTCATTCTAAATTATCTTTAAATAGTTATAATTTATGAACTGTGATATTGCAATTAAATAAATTATATGTGTATCAAATCAAACTAAAAAATACTAGAATATACAACTTGAACATAGTTATCAATTTTCATACCACCTAGAACTAACTTCATGCTGTTAAATTTAGGTGTCGCAGCCAACTTCACATATTAAAATTTCACTCTCATCATTTTTTCATAACGCGCCTAAAGAAGTATAACTTCAAAAACAAGATTTTTTTCAAAATTTGTTGATGAAATTTTAATCTACTGTGTACCAACATTGTAAATCCAAAAGAAAAAAGTTTTTTTTATACCGTAACAATCGCACGTCTCCTCTTCAGTACAAAAGTTACAATTTTATGTTGAAATACAAATGCAAATATATTTTTTGTCTTTTTCAAACTTGTCGACATATTATTGAAGGTTTTTCAGAAGATATCACATTTGAAATTGTAGCTTTGAATTGAAATTTATGAATCAAAAACATGAAAAATTTAACTGTTGGGAATGAAATGAGTCTTAAGCTATGTAACGTTCTCGATTCAAAAACATCAAGCGTAGGTTATGAATTAGCATTAATTTGAAATTGCTTTTTTTTTTAAACAAATTTCATAAAGGGGTCAACCCTTTTCAAAATTTTCTTCTACGATATCCTAGTTCGATGGACTAGTAGAAATTTATTTATTGTAATAGAACGTTTGTTTTCTACTCTCCTGAAAATAATTATTTTAATACGCATTTTAATTTGTTGAAAACAAATTGGAGGCAAACTATTTCCATGGAAACAAAGTATCTTAGATAAAGATCAATGATGTGAGTTATATTAATATACACCAAGTAGCATGATATTTGCACATACAGACTGACAAACATTGCATGAGATCATATTTTTTTGTGTACCTATAAGACCCCATTACAGAGATTTTTGGCATTATAGCGTCTTTTACTACACATTTTGAGTATGCCGGTGTTTGTTTTTGAAACAAACAGGTTATTTTTAAAATATTTATCCATTTATATATTTTTTTACCTTAATTTTTATACCAGATCAATTTTTTTTCAACACCTAACAGCTAAGTGCTTCATGGTATTTGAAACAAACATCGTTTTGATTTTTTCCGTATACAGTCTTGAAACCTTATTGGAGGGGATTGAAATTAAATGTAGGGTCAAGGTTTTTACGAATTTAAAAACCATTCATTAGTTTTTTATATTTCTTTATTTCCTGCACATATTTGTATGAAATAAAAAAAAAATATATAATTATCTACAAAGAACAACTATGATGGTGTAAAATATGTTTTTACACCTTCCATTTTTCACATTTCCAATTCAGCATTACTTATTCTTTAAAATACGGTTCGTATGTCCCGTAAAAAACTAATAGTTAAAATTACAGCGATCAGTATTCTTAGCTATTGGTTGTTTAATTTTGGATACAAGAACCGTATACACTTGGGTTTGGGCGTCGTAGCCCACGGCCGCCTAATCCCCTCCAAAAAGGCGTCCGGGCGCGGCGACCTCTGGCGGCACACTGCGATATTAACTGGTGGTTTTTTCCATTCACACCAGATAACAGAGACCCAGCCTAGACGCTCGCACTGTTTCGCGACTTAGCGGCCTTTTATAGGTTTGTATGTGGTAAGAATTGCCAACATACAACATAAATGAATCATTTAAAGATAAATTTAATAGCTGTTAAAGGTAGCCGACAAATTTAGCGACAATTTTGGTTTAGATAATCTAAAAAAACGTAACCAATCAATTTGAGCGGGTAGTTTTGTTAGACTGCAAAGAGGGTAGGTGGGAAATTCGACGTTTGAAGGGTAGGTATAGTTGGGTGGGTACTATTGATCTAAGGATTTAGTTAAATTAATTGCGGTTTAAGATATTTTAGACATAATTTATTGTATCAGGCGTTACTTTGCGGAAATCCATTGTTATTTAAGTTGTATTTATATTTCTTTGCAACAATCCGCACAGGTGGAACTTGTTTTGGTATGGACCCACCACCCTCCCTTATCTCCAGGTAGGAATAAGTTGTAATGGTATATACCTACCTGGAGATAAGGGAGGGTGGTGGGTCCATACCAAAACAAGTTCCACCTGTGCGGATTGTTGCAAAGAAATATAAATACAACTTAAATATTTTAGACGTTTTATTTTAACATTTATTTTAAAAGTTTGGGATTGGTGAGCCTTGGATCGAGTTGACATGGTGGAAAGTGTAACCAATTAATTGTAGGGTAGTTTTAAAAGTTAATTCGCGAAATGGTTTTGGAAAAACGACGGTAGGTATAAGCACACGGAGAAGGTAAAATGTTTCACTGAAATAAATTATATAAAGACGGTTGTGTTTAAAATTTTTATTTGAATAAAATGGAAGGTAGGTGTAAATTATTGAAGGTAACGTAATATTTTATTATTGAGGGTAGTCAGAAATTTTTTAACGTATTAAATAATGGATATGTAAAATGTTTGTATCTTAACGATTTAAAATTGCGCATATATGGAGGAAGTAAGTAAATAATAGCGCACCAGGTAATAAGGTACACCGTCACTTGGCGTTTGCTTCATGGGATTTGATCGGTAAATAATATCAAAAAGTAAGTATCGCCTTCTACAAGGGAAAAGTCTCGTCGTCCTGGCGCCCGAACATTATTTTACACAGATCAAAGATAAAACGATCATTAGTGACATTTTTTTATCAGATTCTACCGCTTAAAAGTATGGTCCTTTTTTATTTGTGTTATTTTCCATTTTGTAATCAGCCAGTTTCAATTATAACTCAATTGTGGGATTTTACGTAATATTTTACGCAAGTTAACATAACTAGAACATACATATACAAAAAGAAAACTGTTATGTTTGAAATCCATGTTTCGAAGTACGTTGTCCTTTAGTTTCGAGTCAATTTTTTTGTTTATCATCGATTCCGCCAGACTTTTCCCTTTTGGAGGTTGAAGGAGGGTATTCTAATAAAAAGAAAGTAAGTAAAAAAGACGGTAGGTATTTCTATAAATTATTTTTTAATAATTAAATTAAATGTTTCGTCTGCCGGCTCGGTCGAAGAGGTATAAAATTAAAAGTTTTATTTTCATTTTATTTTTGTGTCGTCCTTTCCAATTTGATTCATGATTAATAACATCAGTAACTGTCAAAATTTGTTGTATATCGGGGTTTAAAACCCTGTGTCTCAGTAACACATACATTTGTATGTAAAAGTTTCCGCGTGAACTTAAATGCGAATCTGAAGTTCGCTGGCCCAGTGTGGAGAACAGTTGTCTCTGGTTGGTTTGTAATAGCCATTGAGGATGTAATTTTTATCGAGAAAAAGCACGGTGAGTGTGTTCAAATGTGTTTAAATAAATTTTAATTTGATCCGAACGAACACTCGCGGTTGTATTTCGTAATATTGAACCCGGTTGTTACATGCCGCCAGTACTCGTTTAAACTACAATGCCAAACACCAATGGATACAGTTTAAAATGTTACTGATATATAAATACATTTGAACAAAAATAAAGAGTTACGTTTTTGTGCGAGTCTGTTTTCCATACGCAATAAAAAAAGAAACTATGTTTTGACTATGTTCAAATAGCTTTCGTAAATAACTCGTAAGCTTTGAAATAACAAATGAAATCCTAAATTTTGTCAAAGCACCAACGGGTTTTGTCACAAAAACGCACGGAAATCATTAACATACGTGATTATACGAGCGTTATATAAAGCGCTAACGAACAAACGTAATGTTAAACGGACTCGCACGAAAGCTGTCGTTGTGGCTCGCCGGGGCTTCTCTAATCCCGAATGTGACGGTTTCAGCCGCGTACAAGCATGCCGACGGCAAGAAGATCGATGGTAAGCGCGTGCTGGTGGATGTCGAGCGGGCGCGCACCGTCAAGGGTTGGCTGCCGAGGAGGCTGGGTGAGTGACGTCGTGGTCTAGTTGGGGCCGTGTGCTTAGAGCATGGAAATATGGAACCTATGGAAGTGACATGTCAACAAAAAATTAAATGTGGCACTCGGAGACTGCCGCGGTAAAGCTATTGCATAGCATTTTTTAACAACTTATGCAATTATAATTATTAGAAGTTATATAGTTATATCAGAACAGCGCCATCTAGTTTGTAGAAAACATACGTACCATACCTTAGTATTAAGGTACTAGATGGCGCTGATTGGGGGTGTTAGATTTTTCGTTACGGAATTTCTGAATTCGGTCCCCACGCTCAAGGCCCGCGATAAAAGCTATGCAATAGCTTAAAAATGCGTGCCACTGTTATGTCATCTGGACACAAAACATGGCGGCGTTAGTGCTGACGTATAAGTCATGACATCAACTACTCATGACCTATAACTGCACATAAGAACCTTGCTAGTTATAATGTAAATCTTCCTCTATTTTTCCGGCAACATTAACAGTAACCAATGGGGCACATGTCTGCCCTGAGGTGTACTGAACTGTGATTTGCTGTACTGCTTCGCCTGCGTTCCAGCATACGCCTAGCCTTATCAATGAATAAATGCGTTCAGGCGGCGGTCTGGGCGGCACGCGCCGCGGCGGCGCCGACGTGAACATCAAGCACTCTGGTCGCGAGGACAACGAGCGGGAGCGCGAGCGGTACCGCCTCGAGCAGCGCGACCGCGACCGGGCGGAGCGCCCGCGGCACGAGCGCGACCGTGAGTCCCGCGTTTGATTGCACCGACCGCACGGCCAATAGACTCAAACTCAAACTCAAATCATTTTGGAACGAAGTTCCTTACGGCAGGCTTGGAGGGGATAGGTTTTGCTGCGGCGACCGAACTGAAAAATATGTGATAGTAAAACCGTAAGAAAAAATGCGTGGAATAAAAGCGTTAAATGAGACGTGCGCAGGCGCGACAGTCGCATACACAAGCGAGTAGTGTATAATACCTTTCTCTTTCTCCCTCTTTCTTTTCGTTCGCCGTTGCCTTCATTAGCCGAAGGAACTTCGTTCTTACCTGGTGTCCCACGACACCACATTTATTTATTTCACGTAGGTATTTTGCATACACTTGTGAACGTCATTTTTTGCATTCACCGCCGTTTCGCTAAGGTGCCTTTAAATTTTAAATCTTAGAGGAGAAAAAGAAACGGCGGAAGAAAACTCCTCGGCACATCTTTTAAAAATAGTGCGTAAAAAACGAATTACAATATTTTTGCTAGGTACATACTACCATTTTATGCCTAAATACTAACTTGAGCGGAACTGGTTGCGGATGTCTATTACCAAGCATCCTTGTCATTAATATACTCATCGATAGTATAATAACTAATAATAGACCCCTAATGTTTGATTTTCCGTATTGAATGCATTCCGGCGACTGGCTGAGGTGACACGAAGCGGGGTGACTGGCTGATTCAACGCTGTGATTGGCTAGTTCAAGGTCACACGAAACGTTGGACAGAAATAGATTAATTTAAGCAACGGGAAAGAATGAGACGGCACGAATTTATATCGGTACTATAAGCCAGATGTGTTGATAGAAGCCATTCGCCTGTCGTTAGGAGTCTATTGGCTGTGCGGTCGGTGTTTGATTGTGTTATATTTATTTGTTCTGAGTACTTTATAAGTATAGGTTTCAAAGATTCAAAATTTAAAATCCATGCACTTTAGGGAAACGGTGGTAAATGCAAAAATTTGATTGATGTTCATAAGTGTATTTAAAAATACCAACATGATATTAATGATTGGAGTTTGAGTACCTGAGGCTCAAGTCGGTCAATATATATAATGTATAATTATACAACATGTGTCAAATTTTTCAGTGTAATTTGGCCATAATATAACGGTAAGTCGGAAAAAAATCTGCCCTCTGAGAGTTATGTTGGCGTGCGCTGCCTAAACCGTTGGAGATACACGAAGATAATGTATCGTTGGATTGTTTGTCTTAAATAGTCCTAAATAAAAGACAGCATACATCTTCCTTTTATGTGTAAGCCACTATATCCAAAATAGTGAGCTATAATAATTGTCGTTTTCCAACTTCCACGCGGGCGAAAAACATAAATTGGTTAGTAATATAGTTAGTTTAGTAGTAAATGATATGTGTACACAGGTGGCGCTGCCGGCGCCGCGCGCAAGCGCAGTCGGTCCCGGTCCCGGCGGAGGTCTGCGTCGCGGTCCCGCCGCCGCGACAGGGACAGGGAGAAGCCGCGCGAGGAGGACGCCGCTACCGGGGAGAGGTGGGTGCCCTGCGTTGGGCGGGAGGTTGCTGAGGTCTTTGTCTGGATGTTGAATGCATTCGGAGCGTGCACGACAGTAGCGCCATCTTGTAAGCTCAACTTAAGGAGCGTATGTCAAGTCAAGTGCGATCTTTTTCCGTGAAGTTAATACTTGTATTCTACAGCCTGCAACTTTGAATTCCATCCAAGTAAAATTGTCTGATACCATATTGCACTTTTAGAATTGAAGTGGCAATGTATCTAAAAGTTATGATATCTTGGAGTGAATAAAAATATTATTATTTTTTCTTTATATATTACCTAGTAGTGAAAACTTTACTGAAGATTGTTATGAATATTATGTAAGCTGAATTGTAAACGCTTGATAAAATTGTATGTTTCGAAAATAAAATAACGTAAACAAGACAATTGTTCGTCGACAGACGTCGCCGCCGTTCCCGGTCGCGCTCGGAACGCCGCCGCGAGCGCCGCGACCGCGACAAGGACCGCGACCGCGACAAGAAGCGCAGCCGGCGCGACAAGGACCGCAAGGAGCACAAGGTCAAGCCCGAGGACATCAAGATCAAGGAGGAGCCGTTGGACGGTGAGTGCGAGGGGCGGGGGGTGCGGTGAGGAGATGCGGGGGACGGGGGTGGAGTGGGGGAGATGTGGGGGACGGGGGGTGGAAGATGTGGGGGACGGGGTAGAGTTGGGGGAGACGTGGGGGACGGAGGGTGGAGATGTGGGGGACGGGTTGAGGTGGTTGGGGTTGTGTGGGAGATGATGGAGGTGGTTGAAATTGATAAGGACTGTCTGTATAGGAATGCTATCATGACAATGTGATGAACATACAGGTCAGCCTACATTAAGTCTACTAAAAGTGTTCTTCAAGTTACGATTGAAATATGAACTTTATATAGTGTTACTTATGTTTTATGCTATGTTTTGGAATTTAATTATTTGGTTCATGAAGTCGGTTCTCTCCTGTTTCGGTGAAGGAATACATCTTGAGGAAACCTGCACACCTGAGAGTTCTCAGTAATGTTTTTGAAGGTGTGTGAAGTCTGTATAGTGTTAAAGTGTTTATATACATTTATTAACTGTAACTTGACTGTAAACCCTTGTCTGTGTGTAAGGCAGTGTGTGAAAGACACAGGAGACAGACAGCACCGTCTGAAACTGTTAATAACTTGTGGATTAATTATTTTTTTGTGTTATTTTATTGCTTTCTATGCTGGGAATGGAAATGGTGAGATTCTACATTTTTATAATTATTTATACTGTTAATAATTTTGGTTGTCTGTTTGGCTTCAACCCGTTAATGGCCCACTACTGGGCATGGATCTCCTCATGCATGAGGAGGTCTAGAGCATACTCCACCACGCTGCTCCAGGGCGGATTGGTGGAGGGGTTAGTGGCCAACCCAAGTGTCGGAAGTTTCTTGCCGCCCGAAGGCATCCGACATGGCTTAACGACTGCCACGAAACGGTAACAACCGGGAAAGATGGCTCTACGTGCCCTCCGACGCACTGAAGCGCCCAAGAAATTTTGCCACCAGCGGTCACCATCGATACGTTATGACTCGTTTATTTATACATACATACATATACATGTTTATTCATACATACATATAATCGCGTCTCTCTCCTGTAGGGGTAGGCAGAGACCACTTCCTTCCACTGGCTACGATCCTTACTTACTTGTTTCGCTTCCTCCACTTTCATTATTCCCTTCATACATGCTCTTCGGTTTAGGATTCGTTTATTAGTGAGCTCGTTACATTTTTTTAACTCCAACTCCTGTCCACAGATTATCCAGAGTTCAGCCTCGCCGGCGGCATGGAGATGCAGATTAAACAGGAGCCCGGGGAAGACGAGAACAAATACAACCCGGAGGAGGCCAACGGTGATGACTACAACTATTGATTTGGTGATGTGCCGGTTGCATGTTGTTGGAGGCCGTTTGTTAATGACGTCATATGATAGGGGTGAGGGTTATCTTAGATCAGTACAGGGGTTATATTTGTATACTAAATGTATTCGTGCTGAGCGTAGGGGGATGCATTACGAAGTTTAATGTAAAATATTTATTCGAAATTGAATATTGCTTTGATTGATTTTGAACTAAATAATGGATTGTTGTTAACGTATGCTAATTGTTTTGGAATGTAAACGGGTACTCACGATTTTGATTTGTTTTACCGATATTTCGATGCAGTTGAATGGATCATGGTTATAGTGAGACAAAAATGTGATGCAAAAACGCTTAATAAACTGAAATGACAAAACAATTTTCTAATGTAAACTATTTCTGTATTAGTAGAGATTAGCGCCATCTAGAATAACATGAATGAATTTGCAAGTTTCACTTCTGACGTGTGTACTTTGTACGCACGCACTTTTTTTTCGTGTGAAGTTTTTATGAATGGCCTCTTACAACATGTTTAGTACGGTCACCACCAGAGGGAGCTGTTTGTAGCCCGTTAACCCGCCGTTGGTGACGTGATCGTCAATTTTACTTACATCGATGGTGACCCCGGTCTCTCGGACCGGGTTTGTTCTAAACGTGAGAACTGTCGCTCCCGTGTTGCTGTTTTCAGCGATTTTATGCATCTACTCGAAATTGCACCACAATTACGTGTCAGATGAAATAATATTCAACTTTTCCGAAACCACGGTCTCACAGACACACGTCACCAATGGCGGGTTAACATAGCAAGCTATCTGAAGTTGGTTTGATAGCAATAATTTTTGTTCTATGGAGTATTTTGACATAAGTGAAGTGATAGAATTAAAAGTAAATTACAGTCTGTGCGTGTGTTATTTTAATCCTTGAATCCTATCAGATGTACGTAATGATATTACAAACGTAGATAATTATGTTAGCGCGCTGAAAGTGAGGCAGTCAAATGACGTTAATTAATGTAATTTTTATTTATCTTTTTCTATCTCATACGTTCTGTAATTATGTAATGCATCCAGTTACAGTACACAGCAGTGATAGCGGTGTGGTTGAACGTTGGACTGCCGAACCGGAGGTTCCGGGTTCAAACCCCGCACGCACCACTAATTTTCTAAAATTATGTGCGTATTAAAATTTAATTATCACTTGCTTCGGTGAAGGAAAACATCGTGAGGAAACCTGCACACCTGAGAGTTCTCCGTAATGTTCTCAAAGGTGTGTGAAGTCCACCAATCCGCACTTGGCCAGCGTGGTGGGCTATGGCCTGTACCCCTCACACTGTGAGAGGAGACCCGTGCCCAGCAGTGGGACAGTTATGGGTTGTGATGATGATGATCCAGTTACAGTAATAAATAAAACTAATATCAATGTTGAAAATTATAATTTTATTTAGGAAAATGTATAAATAAAATTCAATAACAAAATTCAGTTACCTATCCTACCTAAATCCACTGCCCAATGGGTTCGCAAATAAAACAATAAATATATTCAAAACAACATTTCAAACAACAGTCATTATAAAAATAAAAACGACTTAAAATTAAACAAAATTATTTATTGGAATACAATATAACAAATTATTATTATCAATATTATTCTCAAGACTACATCACCATTTACCATCAGGTGGGATTGTAGTCAAGTAGAGAACAGAGGAATTTTATACCCCTACTAAAAACAACAGTGAGGAGCAGAATTAGAAGGAAGTGGTGAGACGAGGTGCGGTGAGGAGATGGCAGGAGAGGTGAGGTGCTTTGAGGAGAGGAGAGGTGAGGTGAGGAATCGTTAATGTTTCTTGCTAAACGAAACTTTATAAATTAATAATTTCATGACAGTTTAAATAATCCTTTAATAGATACATATTTTCTTAATTCGGTTAAGAATAAATTACAAGTTGCATGTAATTCGGACGAAATTATTCACGTGATAACGTCTTGTAAATCGTAGAATGCCAGCTGCACGCACGAAAAAGTATGTCATTGTCACGTTCCGCCTGAGCCGAGGGTGCAAGTGAGAGCGCGGAACAAGCGATAGAGAGGCACGATCGGCCTAGTCGTTCGGTTGTCTTCAATGTTATCTAATGACGTTATCACGTTAAATTACCGTCCGTAAACCGACTTTACAGACAACCATTTTTGGAACGAATTTCCTTACGGCAGGCTTGGAGGGGATAGGTTTTGCTGCGGCGACCGAACTGAAAAATATGTGATAGTAAAATCGTAAGAAAAAATGCGTGGAATAAAAGCGTTAAATGAGACGTGCGCAGGCGCGACAGTCGCCGAAGGAACTTCGTTCCTACCTGGTGTCCCACGACACCAAATCATTTAGTTTTTGATCGTATTTGTTTTTTATTGATTGCATAAAAAAATACACATAACCCCAAATTTTCGCATTAATTTCCCGCCCCCACCCAAATTTCCACGTTCGCTGAACAGCACGTATACGTTGTGTTTTTTCCATAGAAAATTTTGATCGCCGCAGCGAATGTGTTAAATCGCGCTTTTCGTTTTTTTTGTACGAACAATAAAATCACGCACTACAAGCAATCCATATGGCAGAACAACGTTCGCTGGGTCAGCTAGTTTTATTATATTATTTACACAAAGTATTTAAAATTATTATAAAATCACAAGGATATAATATTACGTTTAATACAAACAACTTCGATAATCACAGTCGATATTAAAACATTACAAAGGCAAGACAAGGCAGTATGGAGGGTTCCATTAGGGTTATTTGTAGGGTTGCAACCCTGGAATTGGGGCCTTTGGGAATGTGCCCCGCCCACTCCAGACACTGGTCTAGGTTATTCTGCACATATCACTCGAATTATCGTCAACTGATTTGTGATCCTTTTCTGTCTTGGATACTTCCTGCTGGAAAAGGAGATTAAATTATATTTTTGTAATGAAAACTTCTATAGTATCGTTGTGATTTGGAATTCGACGAAACGGAAATGACGCGCAAATGTAATGAAGCGGAAACGAAAAAGAGACATTTTAACGTGGGTGAACATGAGATAGGAAGCATCGGCAAAATGGCGGCTAACGTAAGCACAGCAAAACATCAATATTTGGCAGTATTCGTTTTTTTCAGGTTTCACTTCTAGCACGTGTGAATGGCACACATTTTGTTTTATCTTTTTTTATAAGTCAGGAATGAAGTTCCTTAATTTTTTTCTTCGTATAGTAAACCTCACCATATCATCTCTAGAGTTCAAATACGGCATCGGCGCTCGTCTCAGCAGTCGGGCGAGCGCCCCGCGGGGCTTCGCCTCTGCCGGGGGCTCCGCGCCGTTCTTCGACGGCTCCGCCACTGATTCTGAGCTCTGTGTCAATATGAAAAATCACATCATCATCACAACCCATAAATGTCCCACTGCTGGGCACGGGTCTCCTCTCAGTGTGTGAGGTATAGGCCATAGTCCACCACGCTGGCCAAGTGCGGATGGTGGACTTCACACACCTTTGAGAACATTATAGAGAACTCTCAGGTGTGCATTTGCTCACGATGTTTGATCACTGAAGTGACAATGAAATTCTAATACACACATAATTTTTGAAAATTAGAGGTGCGTGGAGGATATGAACCTGGGCCTCCCGGTTCGAGAGTCCCTCGTTCAATCCACTAGAGTCTAGTGACTAGACCATCAGTATAAGCTGGGTTTAACCCATTAATGACCCACTACTGATGACACATCTCTCTTCATACCTGAGGAGGCCTAGAGCATACTCCACCACGCTGCGAGCGCTGATTGGTGGAGGAATTAGTGGCCAACCCAATTGTCTGAAGTTTTTAAGCCACCCCAAGGCCTCTGACATGGCTTAACGCTACCAAACGGTACCAACCGGGACCGACAGCTTTACGTGCCCTCAGGGGCACGGAAGCGCTCATGAAATGTTGCCAGTAGCGGTCACATCAGTATCAGTACAGTACTAAAACCAATACTCACCCCATTCTCGCCCACGCTGTCCAGCTCCACACCGTTAGAGGCTTGCCGCTGGTGACACTGTACGGGACAGAACTGGCCCGACCCGCTCTGTCCCGACAGACAGCTACAAGGACATTTCTGGTACCGCACGGCACCTGTACGAAACGGACGATTAATCTTAGTTGTAGATCAAAAATCATTGATTGTAATGGTTTTAAAAAAAGGATAGAAGTGAAACTTAAAAAAAAAACCAATTACTGTCAGTCCAAATATTGATGTTTTGCTGTGCTTACGTTAGCCGCCATTTTGCCGATGCTTCCTATCTCATTTTCACCCACGTTAAAATGTGTCTGTCTCTTTTTCGTTTCCGTGTTGCTTCATTTGCGCGTCATTTCCGTTTCATCGAATCCCAAATCACAACGATATAGCTTTCACGTCAAAAAGCAAATAAATATTACCCACTAAAGTCATAGCTGTTCCCGTCGACGGCCGACACGCAGCAGCGACCCCCCAGCCGCGGCGCGGGGGCTCGCAGCTCCTGGATCCCCTGGATGGTCTGGATCCCCTGGCCGCGGGGGGTGCCCTTGAGGAACGCTTTGATTTCCTCCGCTCGTTCCATGTATCTATATAAAAGGCAAAGACAACGTACATAATTTGTTACACTCGTTGTGCGAAAGGCTACTTAAATATATGGCATTAAGTTTCATATTTCCATGGAGTTTTCAAATCGCGTAACGCAAGAACAACGTTCCTACAATCCATACTATTAGCATCAATCGATTTTGACTACTATTAATATCAATTGTAAATCGAGTTGTCAACTTCGATTATCGTGTTACGAATTCGGTTATCAACTCACCAAATCAATTATCGAGTTACCGTATCCGATCGACTTAACGAATCGATTATTAAGCCATCATCTCTCTCTCTCTCAATCATTCTAATGATTATTTGGCAAAGGGAGATCTCCAGCCGGGCAAGACGTCTTGTCCGGGAGGCAGTGAAGCCCCAACTGATCGCTGTTGGAACTTGTTTATTTATTTATAATTTATTTATTTATTTATAAACTTTTAATTAAAACGGTACAAAACCAGTAACATTAATTAAAATACAATAGGTACATTCACACTTCACGCTCGCAGAACTTCTGACATGCTAACAATATATTAATCCATTCATCCGCAAACAGATCACACTCAGGGTACGCGACTAGGAGAGCGTTGAGAGCGGACAACATCCGAGGAATAGGCGAGTTAGCTCGCGCGACTGTATTTTATTTTATTTTTTATTTAATAATTTATGTACACGTGGATACATTCATTAAAAATTACATGAGTAGGTAAGTATGGTACAAAGGTACTGCTTATTCCTTATGAAATCTCTTCCAGCAGACCCAAGACTGGAGAGTGGTATAGCTAAACGGTAGTAAGGCCGTGCACACAATGTAGTGTAATTATAAGACAATCAAACTACAAATACATTATTAATATATATAGATGATATATATATAAATATATATAATAAATACAAATATACATATATATATATTATATACATAATACATACATATATATATATATATATAATAACAACTATGATGTGATAAATACTTACAAATATATAACGCTACAAACGACGACACACTTTTAACCGACTAAGGAGATATAGTGCTCTTTGACCCGTTTTTTGAATAGCGAGATCGTTTTAGATTCGCGGATGCTAGGTGGAAGTGAATTCCATAACTTGACTGCTCGCACAGAGAAGGAGTGGGAGTAGAAGGAACTTTTATGTGAAGGACATTTGAGAAGGGATTTAAGGTGAGTTCTGCAAGGAGCGATTGAGGGACGCGCGGTACTAAAGCGCTCACGCAGGTAGGATGGAGCAGTAGGACAGCGGAGGATGTTAAAGAGCAGTAGTAAAATCCTAGAGTTTCTGCGAAAACGAATTGGGAGCCACTTGAGATCCTTGCGAAACTGAGAGACATGGTCAAACTTGCGAATACCGAAGATAAAACGAATGCAAAGATTTTGCAAGCGCTCAAGTTTGTTTAATTGCTCCTCTGTGACATCCAGATAGCAGGCGTCAGCATAATCTATAATGGGCTGAATTAAAGATTGAGCAAGAGATATTTTAGTTTTCAAGGGCAGTACACTCTGAAGGCATCTCAGTGAGTGAAAAGAGTAATGAACCTTGCGACTAACTTCACTGATCTGCGGATTCCAGGAGAGATTTGAGTCGATGATAACACCTAGATTTTTAACAGTATCGGTGTACGGTATGTCGTTACCACCCAGGCTAACCGAGGACACTTGTGATATGTTGAGCAAATTACGATAATGTCTGCTCCCAATTAATATTGCCTGCGATTTACCAGCATTGATGTTGAGACCGAAAGATTTTGCCCACTTATCAATACGACTTAAATCTTGATTGATACTACTGATAGCTAAGTCTATGTCCGCTACGTTGAAATGGTGATATATCTGCAAATCGTCTGCATAGAGATGGAAGTTAGAAGAAATAATGGGTGTAACCGTGTTAATAAAAACGGAGAAAAGTAAAGGAGAGAGAACGCCACCCTGAGGTACGCCCGCAATAAGCTCGCATGTGTCGGAGAAGGAGTTATCGGTACGAATACATTGCGAGCGACCCCGAAGATATGAGCTGAACCATGAAACGGCGGAAGAAGATATATTGATGGAACGAAGAACACTTTCAAGAATGTCAAAATCGACAGAGGAGAAAGCGTTGCTAAAATCCAGCAGGACCAGGAGTGTCAGTTGTTTTCTTTCCATGGCCCAGCGGATGTCATCGGTGACCTTTAGAAGAGCAGTCACCGTGCTGTGGTTAGGTCGGAAACCGGATTGGAATGGGCTAAGGAGATTATTTGAGGAGAGGTAAGACGCTAGCTGGCCATGAACAATGTGCTCAAGAACTTTGGATAAAAAGGGTAAGATTGAAATCGGTCGATAATGAGAAAGGGAGGTGGGAGATGTAATTTTGGGAAGTGGAATGACTTGAGCCTGTTTCCAGACGGATGGGAAAGAGCAGGATAATAGGGAATGGTTAAATATATGAGTTAGGATAGGTAGAATCGAGGGAAGGATAAGTACAATCATTTTAGAGCACAGGTTGTCATGACCAACTGCTGTTGAAGAAATGGAAAGAATAGATTTCTTAACGCCCTCTTCCGTGACATCAGTGAAATTGAAAGAAGGGCATGAAGGCTTCTGTAGTCTAGAAAGGCTTAGGATTGTACGAGATTTAATGTGAAGATCAACAGTAGATGAGGGAAGAGAGAGAAATTTGTTAAGATCATTTACATCAGCACCCGTACATGATGTTATAGGAGATTTGCCAATCCCTACTGACTTTAGAAACCTCCATACATCTGCAGGACTACGATTATTGAGAGAATCGTGGAAATAGCGTCTCTTTGCGTCCCTACACAGACGATTGCAGCGGTTTCGTAACGATTTGAATCGCCCTAGATTGCATTCAGTAGGAAAGCGTTTATACCACCGTTTTGCCTTGTCTCGTTTCGCCATAAGGGTCTTGATGTCAGATGTTAGCCAGGGTGCAGGGTTGCGTTTAATTTTTACACGCCGAACAGGGGCATGCTGATCGAATAGATTTATCACCGACTCCGTAAGGATATTTACCTTCTCATCAATGCTGCTGCTTAAAAGCACTGGAGTCCAGTCAATAGCATCAGCGTCTCGCAGCAAAGCCTCCAGGTCAATGCCCTTGAAACTGCGTAGGAAGAGAAATTCAGGTTTGCGTTTAGCAGAGCGAACGCGATATGCAAGGAAGACCAAGTCATGGTAAGAGAAAGGAGCAGTTAATTGCCCATGGGAGACCACACTTTTGGTGGAGGAGACAATCATCAGATCTAGAAGGGAAGGCGTGCAATTTGGAAAATGATGTGTCGCAGACAACGGTAAGAGGTCAAGGTTAAAAGATGACAGAAGAGATTTTAACCTAGATGCCCGTGAGTCACACTTTAGTAAACAAGTATTGAAGTCACCCATAATGATTATGTGTTCGTACATTGGACAGAGATCACCAAATACTTTCTCCAGATGGTCAAAGTAATTGATAGTGAGATTTGGACTATAAAAAACAGAGAGAAGAATTTTGGTGCCGTTTAAGGTAACTTCAATAAATATAAACTCAGCGGACTCGGAGTACTCAGACGGAGACATGCTGACGATTTTGAAGGGTATTTCAGCGCGCAAGTAAATCGCTACGCCGCCACATCCCTTGCCAGTCCGGTCATTACGGATTAGAACAAATCCAGGTAAAGCGAATTGAGCGGACGGCAAAGTGGGTTTGAGGAACGATTCGGATACAAGAAGCGCATCGAGATGATCACTGCTAATGGATGCCAGAAGATCGGAATAATGCCGTGGTATACTCTGGACATTTATGTGCGCAATATTAAAATTACTGGGATTACAAAACGAGGAAATCTGTTCAAGCAGCGATAGGTTGTTTGAGTCACTACTAGCACTAGCAAAACTGTCGGTCGAGGAAGAGCAAGAAAAAAAGGAATCATCGAAATCAACTAAATCTATCATAATATAAAATATAAATTAATATAATATAAATGAAATAAAAATAATAATTAAATAAATATAAATTAAATTAATTATTAAATAAATTAATTTAATATACAAAAATAATCAAATGAACAAACGCGCTAAACTCACCACTCACTGGAAGAAATTTTACAATTACAATCACACAGAAAAAAAAAAGAAAAGTTATTACATTATACTACATAAACAGAACGCAAGGAAGTTAAGATGACCATAGTCATTCCTCAATCAAACCGGTACACTATAATTCAAAACAAGATTGGGTACAAAAATATTGGTGCTAAACTACACAGACTACTTCGCAATTTCTGAACGACAGACTGACAGTATGAAAGTCAGTTCGTCAATAAACATAGTGTCAAGTACTCTATGACGACTGTGACTGTGAGTGTGACAGTGACATTAAACTTGCTGACGAAAATGTCGGAACAAAACAAAGATATTAAAACTGGGATTGATCATAACAATTGACATAATATTATGACATGAGAGTGATTGTGCAATGTGAATAAATTATAATCAACTAAGGTAGATGCATAGTTGTAGAAATAGTGGGTAAACAACAGTGATCAAAATACAATGTGATTGAACGCTATGGAAAAATTGTTGCAAAATACTACTACCCTGCTGCAAAATGACAATCGAAATATAACCTTATTAACGTCTAACTAACGTCTGGCAGCCCTTCTCGTCGATATTGGTTTGGTTGCTTGCTGCTCCTTCGGCAATGGTTTAGTTTTCTTGGGTGATGATGTACCTTGATTCACCTCCTCATGCTCCGAAGTAGATGGAAATAGCAAACAAAGCGATTGTAATTCAACCATGGATTCAATTTTCCTTCTAGATTTGTCAGGAAGCATTATGACAATCTTGCCATCAGCAGACCAACATTGCTTGATGCCGAAGTGGTTGCGTGCCGACATGAAGACGCTATGCCTGGCCTTAGTCAGGAATTCAGTAATGGTCAATCCGGAGCCCTTCAGAGCTGTTTTGCGGTCCCAGACAAGATACCTATGCTCGGCATCACGAAATCTTACAAGAACTGGTCGCGTCTTACCCTTAGAAGAACCAAGTCGGTGGCAAACCTGTAGGTTCTCCAGCTTTATATCAGGCAGTACTAATTGCTCACATATCACTTTATGAACCACTTGTTGAACATTTTCATTCGGATTTTCCGGGATACCGTGGAATAAAAGCACTTTCCTTCTCATGGCAGTCTCATGTCTGTCAAGCCCAAGTGAGAGAACTTGAATCTGGTTTTTTATTGTGGAGAATGCTTCCCAGACAAGTGACTGGAAGTCGGAGAAATCTCGAGCCAGTGATGCAAAATCGGGAGACACTGTACCAGTACCAGTAGCAACTTTTTTCAGCTTCTCATCATATGCCAACAAACGGGTACTGATCCAGTCTTCAAGATTCTTCATGCTCTGAGTGAGTTGGATATTATCCATTTTGAAGTGCAGATTTAAAGTGATTGTATGTGGTGAAACAAGGAAAATTGGATTACAGTGGGTACAAGGTGGGTTTAGCAAACGTTTAACACATTCGTAAGTGCCAAAAATGTAAATAAACAAAATTAAATATACAAAAAAAACTGAGAGCGCGTAAATTTACGTGTTTACGGTCCGACTACCCACATAGGAAAAGTAAACTGTATGTGCAGGAGGTACGGCAAACAATTGTAGTTTACGGCACGTTCGCATGGGGAGCTTATGGGGCAGGCGCAACCTACAAAGCTCGTTACTTAAATCGGAAGCGTCAATCTTGCCATGAAATATTTTACAGGCAGTCGTTAATTGAATATACTTCCGACGGACTTCCAAAGAGTTATAATTCAGGGTCCCTAAGAGGAATTTAGTCGGATAGAGATACGGGTATCGTCCATAAGTACGTTTGTAAAGGTATCTTAAAAATACCTTCTGGACTTTTTCTAATAGGAGTGCATAGGTACTTTCGTGCGGGTTCCAGACACACGCGCTGGTTTCGAGCTTAGTTCGAACCAGCGCGCTGTAAATAAGACGAATAACATTGGCGCAGCGAAATTCCCTTGCACTCCTGAGCACAAACCCGAGACGCTTGTGGGATTCCTTAGCCAACGCTACAATATGATCGTGAAAGGTTAGTTTTGGGTCAAATAAGACACATATACTAAATAGACACAAATAAGACTTGTATATATGCGAGCGGTGTAGAAAACTTCGAAAGCGTGATTCAGGCTTCGTGACGTCAGCGTGTGACGTGTGTGCGATGTCGCCACAATTACATAGAGAGATTTAGATACATACATACATATTAATGACGATACATGAGAGATAGACGATACATAGAATAATGAGAGAGACAGAGAGGGAGAGAGAGAGAGAGACCCAAACAACTGTACCAACCTGGTGAGTTTAGCGGTGAGCGCGCCGCGCCTGACCGCGTCGCTCTCGGCGCCGACCGCCGGCACCAGGTACCGCAGGCTCTCGCCGTACGCCGCCAACGCGTCCGCTAGCGACCCGCCCGCGTCCAGTTCTATTGCGCGTTTGATAAGATCCACCGCCTGACAGTAATACATAATATATAATAACATAAGGAATACACTAACTATCTATACTGGGTGAAATTTTAATCACTTGACATACTCAAGGACATGAAAGTACATGGTCATAATATTTCAAAATATAACATCAAAATGGTGCACGATAAATATTCAAATATATAGTACTCAAAGATATCTAAACATCCTCGGGAAGTATGGACACAGTGTGCAGACGTTCAACATACTGCGGTGTAATGCCGCGCGATCGGCGGGGTCAGTGACCCTTGATTGACCACACTTTTGGTTTTTAATGGATAATTAGGTCAAATTTTAAGCACCCTTTTTAATTACATATTTGGAACGAGAATCGATTACTGAGTATTCCCTATTAATATGTTAAGTGACTTACGAATCACCTTATATACAATTTTTTACATAATTATTTCCATTCTATTTAAGTTGTTTTATTTCTTCGTCGTCATTGTTTTATTCTTCGGCCAAAGTAATAATCCAGTTAGTAATTGTTAATAAGAGTCTCGTTCTAATTCGGTCACAAACGCGTTACTACCCCTGAGGACTGAGATGGTCGCCTAAAAGTGTAACCGTCTCCAGCGGCTTGGATGATCCTACCTTATCATAGTTCTCCTTGCTGGGCATATGCTCCAGGTCCAAGTATTCGTGGCCGAAGAACTCCTCGTAAGAGATCCTCTTCTCGGGGTCGTGCTGCAGCAGCCGGGTGAGGAGGTCCAGGCAGCCGGGGGAGACCGCCGCGTTTGAGGGTATCTGGAGATAATTATGTAAGATACATTAAAAACCCCTCGACTAAGAAAATCTTTCATCATCATCATCATCATCACAACCCATAACTGTCCCACTGCTGGGCACGGGTCTCCTCTCACAGTGTGAGGGGTATAGGCCATAGTCCACCACGTTGGCCAAGTGCGGATTGGTGGACTTCACACACCTTTGAGAACATTATGGAGAACTCTCAGGTGTGCAGGTTTCCTCACGATGTTTTCCTTCACCGAAGCAAGTGTTAATTAAATATTAACACGCACATAATTTTTGAAAATTAGTGGTGCGTGCGGGGTTTGAACCCGGACCCTCCGGTTCGGCAGTCCAACGTTCAACCACACCGCTATCACTGCTTCAGAAAATCAGTAATGAGCTGATAATCATCAAACGCCCGAATGGACTTTATATAGCTAGGAACCATGTCGATCACGTCAGCTTCCAAACGAAAAAACCGCATCTATTTCGATCCACTCGTTTAGGTGCTACGGTGCCAACAGACAGACTCAGACACCCAGGCTCGGTTCTAGTACCTACATGTAGCGCCCGGGATCAATCAATAGCCTGGCGCCCTTTTGTACCAAAATACGCGGTCAAAATGGAATAGCTGCCTACTTACAAGACGCTCTCGGCGCCCCATAACAACCGGCGCCCGGATGCACCACTCCCGGAGTAACCGGGTCGATTTGTACGTAGTACTCACCCGTATAGGATCCTGTCGTTCAATCTTGTCCACTAACTCCTTAAACGTCGCCGAGGAATATGGCGCCTTGCCGAACAGACATTCGTACATTATCACACCTGGAACCAGAGATCGTTATTTAATTACTCCATCCATACCAGAATAGTACACTAGAATTTTTGTTTTTTAGAGTTTGCTTTCGTTAACTTCAAAAACGGTTTAATACCGGTATATACTAGTCTACACCAATCTATACAAGGCTGCACCAGTATATACTAGTCTATACCAGTTTGTACTAGTATAATCCAGTTTAAACAAGTCTATATGCGTTTTTACTCGTCTCTACTAGTTAATACTGATATATACCAGGCTACATCAATCTTTACCACTCTATACCAGTCTATGCAAGTCTACACCAGCCTAAACCAGTCCCAACCGGTCTAAACCAGCCCAAACCGGCCTAAACCAGTCTACGCCAGTTAAAACTAAGCAATTCTCACCCACACTCCACAAGTCCACTCTGGCATCGTACTTGCCAGCGATCATTTCGGGCGCCATGTACAGCGGGGACCCCCTCACGGAACGCATTGTCTCCTCCGATATGTGCTGAGCGAATCTGTAACGACAAACGTGTTTGTCAAGTGTTTTGTACGTTCGACTGACGAGTAGGGGGCCCGGGTTCGAAACCTGCGCGCAACTCTTCTTCTTCTTCTTATTGTGCCTCTTCGCTACTGAAGGTTGGCCGTTAGTTCCTTGAACCTCTCTCTATCCATGGCCAGGCGAAACAGTTGTTCGACAGAGGTGATGCCTGTCCACTCCCTAATGTTTCTCAGCCACGACTTTTTCCGGCGTCCAGCGCGCCTCTTCCCTTCCACCTTGCCCATCATGATGAGTTGGAGCAGATTATACCTATCGTGTCTAAGCACGTGGCCGAGGTATTCGATCTTCCGCTTTTTGATGGTATGTATCAGCTGCCGGGTCATGATGCGCGCAACTCTAATTTTCAAAAATTATGTGCGCATTATAACTACGGCTCCTAAGTATGCAGAGCCAACTGCACTTTTAAAAACTTCACAGGATTATAAGAGAGAAAGGTTGCATTGCAAATGTTAATATAGGGTAAACCGACCAATTATTGGCACTCGTCCAATTATTGGCACTTTAGAGTTTAGTTAAAAAATACAAGGAAACTATAGACTATTCAAGTTCGGTATGCATAAAAGCGTAAAATAGTGTTATTTTTCTGTTACAAATTGGCAAAACTGTTCCAATAACCAATTGTAACCAGTTGTATTTTTTAACTAAACTCTAAAGTGCCAATAATTGGACGAGTGCCAATAATTGGTCGGTTTACCAAGAAAAGCTTAACTAAAATAACACATGTAAATAAATTCATATGTATTTCAATTTATTTACCTGTTTTAGTTTAGTTTATTTAGTAATTTTTTCTTCACTCCAGGCACCAGGCCTCCTCAGCTATGGGGAGAAACCCGTGCTCAGTAGTGGGCCATTAATTGTTAAAGTCAAGAAACTAATTATCACTAGCTTTGGTGATCAAACATCGCGAGGAAACCTGCACACTTGAGTTCACCGTAATGGCCTGGACCTCACATTGACGAGACTGGAGATGAGAGAGATGGGTTATGAATTTATGATGAAACAGTGGACACATACCCAAAATCAGCCACTTTGAGAATGTATTTAGCATCTGAGCCCTTGTGTAGTAAAAGATTGTGAGGTTTGAGGTCCATATGGACCACGCCTGAAAAAAAAAACTTTATATAGTTGAAACTATTAATTTAGTGCGTGTACTTATAGACACCGGTTTACCGAAGTCAAGCGAAGTTATTGGAACGAAGTTCCTTACGGCAGGCTTGGAGGGGATAGGTTTTGCTGCGGCGACCGAACTGAAAAATATGTGATAGTAAAACCGTAAGAAAAAATGCGTGGAATAAAAGCGTTAAATGAGACGTGCGCAGGCGCGACAGTCGCCGAAGGAACTTCGTTCCTACCTGGTCTCCCACGACACCAAATCGTTTAGTTTTTTACTAGTCTTACTTCTTATCTTAATTTACTAATATTATAAATGCGAAAGTTTGTGATTATGTACACTACTCGACGGTGTTTTTGGTACAAACTAATTATTACTTGCTTAGGTGAAACATCGTGAGGTAACCTGTACACCTGTAAACTCATTTTCTGTCACTTAGTGATAAATTGGCATCAGCTTGACAGATCATTTTTGACATGGCAAGTATTTCAGTTTGTTTACAACATATATTTAGTATACATTTAGTACACACCTTTCTCTCTTAAGAATTTTAATGCCGAAGCCAATTGCTGAAGGAAATATAACACCTGAAATAATAATAAAATCTTATACATATAAAAATCTGTTACTGATCGCTGTCTGTACATGGAACATATAATGAGAAAAACCATTATTAGATGTAATGCAAATACATTAACATTAGCGCAATACAACCCAAAACAATAATTGTTAAAAAATTGTCTGTTTATTTGACTTTGTAATAACCAATCTCAGAAACCGCTAAACCGATTTGAGTGCGGTTTTGACTAAAATTTTTTGGTAAGTTTCACTTAACATCTGTTATTTGTTATATTTTAATCGGTTCATAAATAAAAAAGTAATGTTAGTTTACACTTTAAAGAATTACGCGTCACAATTTGCGAGTGCAGGTACTAAGGGATAGGTTTCCCAAAGCAATGCGATGGTGGGTCTACTAGTAGTAAATAAGTAAATAAACGCCTAAATACTATCCATACCTGTTTCTCTGGAACTCGTCCATATCTTTGGATATATCTTGAAAGATCACCTCCACAGCAATACTCCATTATAATGTAGATATTTCTGTAATACACATATGTACATTATCTAATTAATGATAATTATCATTTTGGTAAATTTGGATCACGGCTCCACCTTGAAAGTGCATTTAAATAAAATCTTGTTTTTGAAAAATGATTTTTTCTTTACTTTATTGAATTTTTAGTTATTGCTGGAGGGGCATTTGTATTCGCAGCAATTCCTTTCATTTAATACCCATATTGTACGAAAGCACAAAAATTTTTAGACGTCCGCCATAATTATTGGATTTAGAGTGACGACGTCACATTATATTTCGAGTTATTCTCAGCAAGCTCTTTCATTTGATACCCATATTGTAGGAGTGCATTAAAAATAACTAGTCCGCCATCTTGCATGTTCCGCCATGTTGGATTTAGAATGACTTCACTGAGGTAATCATGCATTGTCATCCAAATTAAATGTGTATACAAAATTTCAGCTCAATCGGTTGACGATAACTGCCTCAAAATTGAGTTGCAAGATTTCACCCAAACACAGTTACATTGAAAGTTAAATAGAAGCTTCTGATATTAACGCACCTATCGTCCCAGGTAAATTCCTTCATGTGTACAATATGGGGGTGCGTGAGTTTCTTCAACAGTCTGATCTCCGTCACCAGGTTGTCCACGGCAGCTCCCGAGTGCTTTATCCGGGACTTGTCTATGCATTTCACTGCTACTGTTGATCGAGCTCCAACCTGGAAGATTGGATATTGGACGGTTTTAGATCTAAACTAGCTGTGACATGTACTTTATTTCCATGGGAATTCCAGGATAGAAAGTAGGTTATATGTTGCCCTATAATTCTTATTTCCAATAGATCTTCCAGTGAAAGTCCCGTTGAAATCAGGTTAGCTATTCCAAAGATAAACTTGGACCAACAGAAAGACGGACAAAATTTTAAAATGGTTTGGGTTTTAGTATAGCGTAGCGTTAAACAACCGCGCTAGCCTAGCTGGTAGTGGCTCTGTGTGCGAAGCGAGGGGTCCCGGGTTGGATTCCCGGTACCAAATACTCATGTGACAGATAAACGTTTGTTCTTGTATTGTGAGTGTTAGTTATGTGTTGTGTTGTTGGTGAACATAAGACACAGGTAATCCTAGGGGTGTGAGTGTATTGTTTATGTACCGTTTAGCATTTATATATACTGCTTTGGTGATGGTGAGTTTTCCGTAATGTTATCAAAGTTGTGTGAAGTCTACCAATTTGCACTTGGTGCATTATGGACTGCATCCTCATTGGGAGAGACCCGAGACCAGCAAGGTGACAGTTATGGGTTGCGACGATGATGTTAAAGGCAACAATTTAGTCGTTTATTTATCTTTGTTTACTTATCACAACCAACCTTAGTATACGCTTTGTACACGGTAGAATAGCTCCCAGAACCAAGCTTCTCAGTCACGACGTATCCCTCTATTCGAGGGAACGACATGTTGACGAAAACAAAGTATTTTTATCATAGAACTAGTGCATTTTTGAAAATATATCAGGAAAATTTGCTTTCGTTTATAGTTTTGACAGTTATGTTTGAGCTGATTGACATTTGACACCAGCCAGAGAAATCTGACGTTGACGTTTTTGGATTGGTTCGCAGCACAGCAGACTAGGTAGATTAGTTTATCTGTCATTATGCACAGATAATAAAAATATTTTAATTTAAATTTAATAAAAAATCAATGCAATTTATTCACACGTGCTTAGAAGTGAAACTTCATAACAACGAATACTGTCAATCCAAATATTGATGTTTTGCTTTGCTTACATAAGCCGCCATTTTGCCAATGCTTACTATCTTATTTTCTCCCTCGTTAAAATGTGTCTGACGTTGACGATCATTTTATTTGCGCGTCATTTCCGTTTCATCAAATTCCAAATCACAACGATACTATAGAAGTATTCACTTCAATAAACACAAAAACACAAAACACGTTGTCGCGTATTCAACATTTAATTTTGTTATAAACAGTAGCAGAATTATTCTAACTGCTAGCTCTTAAGTCACGGTCTGACGTCATCGGAACGGGTAACTTTTTCGTGCACGCCTATCTGTACCATTAATAAAATTGGAGTGTCTGTTTGTAATATTAAAATAACCGCTTTTTACTAAATGCTTAAGGATGTTACTGTATGTCTTTCTGTTTATCTGTCTGTCTGTTTGTTTGAGCCAATATCTGGAACGACGGGACTGATTTTGACAGGACTTTCCCTCACAGATTGCTGATGTCACAAGGAGTAACTTAGACTACTTTTATTTTAGATTATTTTTGTTAAATTCCACGCGGACGGAGTCGCGGGCACAGCTGGTCAATTTATAAGACGTACACGTTAAAAACTTTGTTAAGTTCTGTAGTATTTAATCTTTTTCTTTGTTCCGTGGTAATTTACTTGCTAGAACAGTAGGTAACGTAATTTAAATTGGAAGCCGCCAATTAAAAAGCTAACTGGAACCATTGCCAACTTTGGTTTAAAAATTATTTAACTGCGCCATAAATAATACATTTAGTCTTGAATTGGTTTAACTGAAAATTCAGGCAGACTATCATTATGGATTCTTGGCAACTAAGAAACAATATACATTATTATATACTACTCTTTCTCTTTTAAGTCGGTTAAAAAACAGCTACGGACGATCCGTATGGCGCAATGGTTAACACGTCGGACTGTTGTTGGGTTCGATTCCGAGCGAGGCGGAAATTTGATTGATGAGTTTAAATTTCTATTCTTGGTCTGGGTGTGTGTGTTCTTGTCTTGTGTGTTGTCTGTGCACCCACGACACAGCGAATCTTAGTGTGGGGCTATGAGTGTGTAGCGTTATTTATTTATTATATTACATTATTGGCTTATTATTGAGTCAGGACGGGTTGCAAGTATCACAATATCAGCAAAATTGTAAAAACCAGTCAAGTCGACGGCTCAGGAGTTGCACACGTAGGGTTCCGTATGACCGAGTGACATTAACTTCAATTTTTGATCAATAAAAAGATTCAATGTAGAATTCTCTCTGTATTTCGTGGTAGAATTAGTAAAATAGAAAAAAAATTACTCTCATCATTTTTCCCTAACGCGCCAAAAGAAGTATAACTTCAAAAATCTGGCTTATCTACTACACCAAACGCCTACTTTTTTATAATAGATACATAACTAAACACTAAAATATACCAGGTTACTTATAACAATATTAAAATGTTCGAATGTGTAGTACCACAGAATGGTACCCACTCAGCGTTTGCGGTAGCCGTCTCAACGGCGCTGATTTTCAGTGGGCCCTTTTGGTTAGTGACTCACGGAAAACTCTCGGCTGTAGAAAAAGGGATCAAACTTTTGAGGTGAAAGCTTCTATAGTATCGATGTAATTTGGGATTCGGTGAAACGGAAATGACGCGCAAATGAAACGAAACGGGAACGAAAGAGACACAGACACATTTTAACGTGGGAGAAAATGAGATAGGAACATTAGCAAGAGTTGACTGAATTTCGCTGCAGCGCTAAAACAAGTTATTACGAGTACATCTATCCAAACTATTTTTTGAAGGCTTCACTTCTAGCACGTGTGAATTGCACACAATTTGGATGTTTTTTACTTTTAAGCTATTGCATAGCTTTTATCGTGGGCCTTGAGCGTGGGGACCGAATACAGAAATTCCGTAACATACAAAATTAATGTGTGTGTACTTATGTACACGCTTTAGAAGTTATACTTCTTTGGCGTAACAAGATAAAAATCTTTTCAAAAATTATTTAATAATATAATGAGAAATATTATTATTATTTTATTTGTATCTATTATTAATTTATTTATAAACTTATTACACATTAAATAAGAATGTGAAAATTTATTTTAGTTTATGATGTCAATAATTTGACATTCATTATTCTTCAATCAATACAATATACCGCCAACTATCTACTTAATCCATACTAACGAGTTCTATTATTCTACTATTATTTACTAGATGGCGCTAGGCCGATGGCGTTCTTATTCTTTAAGTTAGGAAGGTTCACCCCTAGATGGCGCTGTGCATAAAACCCGCTTCGAATAAAACAATCAATGTAGTATTTTCATTCTAAATTATCTTTTAATAGTTATAATTTATGAACTGTGATATTGCAATTAAATAAATTATATGTGTATCAAATCAAACTAAAAAAATTTGACATTCACATGACATAAGACATTGACAAAACTTCACTAGCAGCAACTTCGAGGTTAGAACTAACTTCATGCTGTTAAATTTAGGTGTCGGTGTGCGCGCGCATCGTAAAAATTCACTCTCATCATTTTTCTCCATCGCGCCAAAAGAAGTATAACTTCAAAAACCTAACACCCCCAATCAGCGCCATCTAGTACCTTAATACTAAGGTATGGTACGTATGTTTTCTACAAACTAGATGGCGCTGTTCTGATATAACTATATAACTTCTAATAATTATAATTGCATAAGTTGATAAAAAATGCTATGCAATAGCTTTACCGCGGCAGTCTCCGAGTGCCACATTTATTTTGTAATTTGTTGTGATAGCAGACACAATGACACGCATTCTGTAAAAAATTCAGGTAACCTATTCCTCATACGAGTACCTGCTAATAAACTAATGTTCTAACACCGTCTGCTAACTGCACTAACCATCCTAGTCCCGATGTGAGTCTTGTTCTGTGTCAGTCACAGTTGTCATGGCGGCAGCGGAAGGATTGTGCTTGATTCCATAAAAGGCCGTTTTAAAGATATCCCAGTGACAGAGAGACAACGGAGGCATATTAATGGGGTTTCGTTTATCGCCCTTGTGCTGCGGAACCCTAAAAACGGTACAAAATAGGTTTGAACTGCCGCAACCAGGCTTTAAAAGATTTATGCATGTGGACTTAAGAGGAAATATTACTGCGCCAACTTAAATTATGACTACAACATTGTACTCTTTGTAAGCCAGGGGAAAAATGTGTGTGCTTATTATAGGAGTTTTTTTTAAAGAGAAACTTGGAAGTAGACATCCGCGGTCGGTTCTCATGTTAGTCTGTGTTCTGTAATTAGTTGTTAGCACTATTTTTAAAAAGATGTTCCCAGGAGTTTCTTTCGCCATTTCTTTTCTCCTCTGACATCAGAAATTTAAAATTCACGTCCGGGTCCTATATTTAGCCAATCGTTAAACTGATCGTTTTTGAGTTACCAGTAACGAGTCGTTAGTATCCGTAAGCAAAACGAATCGTTTTTTATAGGAACCGGGAATCAATTTTTAATATAAGTAGCATTTATTTTGCTTAAGGTTCAAAATATACTGGCACATATAAAAAAAACGGCCAACGCTAGATGAATTACCTTACATTAAATAAACCTTAACATCTGGAAATAAGGTTTAAAAACTCTCCCGCTGCGTATGACTTACTAATAAAGCCTGGTACATTGTCTATGAAACGGGCTTTTATGCAGCCAGAATATTTAATTTAAACTCTGTCTGGTTGGAATAAGGTCTACAATATTTTTCATGTTGATGTAATAAGTTTGTTAAGTTGCAATCTCTACTCTACGTACGCATTAGTGGCAGTATGAATACGTTGGCCTTTGTGTCCGCGCGGGCCAAAGTCGGGAGTGCTGACGACTTAAAAAACTTCAGTTCGTACCTACACAGATAAAAAATTTGCTAAAAATTGCGCGGTAAAATTATTTTAACATTTTATTTGCGATATTAAAAAATCCTTTTAATAAAATAATATATTCATCAGTTATTGATACCAAACATGTAACTATTTATATTGAATTTATAATTATTTATGTGGTTAATTATTAATGCAGGAAAATACGCGTGGGCAAAATTTAAAACTCAATTACATCATGTACCTACTTCGTTGATATTACATCTAACAATAACTATAACTTAATTGAATAATTTACGGATTAATTAGGTGTCATAATAATTATTATAGAATTTATCTATTCAATTACGTACTAAAAAAATTGTTTCATAATTAAGTGTAGCCATGTTAGTGTTAGTGAAATTTTTAAATCACCAATATTTTTTTTAGTCGTTTAATAAAAAGGGTAGGTAATATTTTTTGACTGATGGTCAGCTTTGGTTTAACGAAAATTAATGTAACAAGTAGATAATTATAACTGCCCAGTAGTTTAATAAATAATCTTTCATGGATTCGTAATATAAATAACCTACTCTGTGCATTGGGTAAATCCGATAGTTCGGATATTTCGATTAATAATAATTTAAACAGTATCTTTAATTAATGTTCGTATAATCGGTTATTTACAGTACAAACTGTACGAATAATTTATCAGTAACGCAAAAAATGAACAGTGTGAAAGATCTTTTAATGAGCGTTAAAAATTATAAGGCTGATCATATATTTTCCGTTGCCACCTAACTAAAAATGTGAACTTTATATATTTACTCATTTGATTTTTAAACTCGTATCTAATCTAATGCCTTATACCTTCCTAGGGATAACCCCCTCAGGGATGATTTAATAATAAATAGGGGAGAAGGTTCCAAAATGAGTTAAAAGTTCAACCATGCGGGCGAAACCGGGCAACAATAACATGAGTTGTTACAAACATGTTTATGTAATTAAAATCCAATTTTTATAAGTGTGTTTGGCATTTTATTTAAATTATGCGCAAATGAAGGTTTTTTAAAACACGAGATTAGGCACGTCACCCTTGTAACATAATTGGTAGTATATAAGTAAGGTTTATATAAATGTTTTGTAAATTAAAGGAATATTATAAAAAAGTTAACTAATTTTTCCTTATTCATTCTTAAAAATTAAAAAGTAACAAATTAAAAATATTTTAACAGAACATTTAAATTGCAAACGGGTACTCAGGATTTTAAATTGTTTATTCCGATATTTCCACCCAGTTGCATGGATCATGGTCACAAACAATTCAAAATCGTTAGTACCCGTTTCATTTAACACTTTAGTTTAAGATCATAGTTTTCACAGACATTACAAGTGCAAACATAAAGGAATGTGACAAAACTTTTTAACGGTAACTGTCAAAACGGTAAAAATGTACGGTGTGGTCGCTGGTCACAAACAGAGTTCAGAGAAGCAAGGATCTGGTCCACAACGGGAACAGGTAAGAACTTTAAATTTAAACGATATAGTTTTGTGGCAACATCGTACACACGACACACGCTGACGTCACGAAGCCTGAATCACGCTATCGAAGTTTTCTACACCGCCTGTACACAAGCTCCGACCTTGAACAGTCGGAGCTCGGCCGCTCCCCAGGAAGTACGCCTCGCCTATAGAGATAGCTGTTTTTCCTAAGTTCAAGAACTAAAAAAATTTAAAATTGTGAATTATAAACGCAGAGCAATTAATTTAGTCACTGTGCTGTTAACAATTGAGGAGTCCCTTGTTTGGAACCTGGAACATGCAGTATCCGTAAGCCGTGTGCTTTCGGGATCACCTCACCACACCTCACCTCCCCTTACCTCTCCTTTGCCTCGTCTCACCTCCCCTTACCTCTCCTTTGCATCGCCTCACCTCCCCTTATCTCTCCTTTGCATCGCCTTACCTCACCTCGCCTTACCTCACCTCACCTTGCTTAATCTTGCCTCACCCCTCACCTTTTCTGCGTCTCTCCGTTATTTTAGTACACGTAAAAATTTCCTCCTTAACAAATATTTATACAAACAGAACCTCCTAATATTTGAAGTTCGAAAACGGAGCAGCAACTAAGTAGTAAAACTAAATTGTTTACATTCCAACGCAGCTCACGTGCATCCAGTGTTAGTAGTAAATGTAGCCTCCCGCAAAATTACGTTAAAGGTTAATTCTGTTTTGGACTTTACTTACCGTGAGAGGTAAGCTATGTCTCTGGGCAATCTATGTACTAATACTAGCTGATCCAGCGAACGTTGTTCTGCCATATTACTTGTAGATAATGATTTGGGTTTTGTTTACACAAAAATATAATAATTGTGTCGTGGGACACCAGGTAGGAACGAAGTTCCTTCGGCTAATGAAGGCAACGGCGAACGAAAAGAAATAGGGAGAAAGAGAAAGGTATCTCGCTTGTGTATGCGACTGTCGCGCCTGCGCACGTCTCATTTAACGCTTTTATTCCACGCACTTTTTTCCACGCTTACGGTTTTACTATCACATATTTTTCAGTTCGGTCGCGCAGCAAAATCCCTATCCCCTCCAAGCCTGCCGTAAGGAACTTCGTTCCAAAAAACGCGATTTAAATTTAATGGGTGGGGGTAGGAGAGTGAAAATTTGGGGTTATGTGTATTTTTTATGCTTAATCAATTTATAAATATAAAAATCCATTGCTGTTCGTTAGTCTCGCTAAAACTCGAGAACGGTTGGACTGATTTGGCTAATTTTGGTTTTGAATTATTTGTGGAAGTTCACGGAAGGTTAGTAAATATGAAAATTCGGTTTTTTTATTTATCGATTCTGAGGCAGTGCGAAGTTTGCCGGGTCATCTAGTAAAAAATAAAAATCAAAATGTGTGCAATTCACACGTGCTAGAAGTGAAACTCAAAAAAAAGAACGAATACTGTCAGTCCAAATATTGATGTTTTGCTTCCTACCTCATTTTCTCCCACGTTAAAATATGTCTCTCTCTTTTACTTTTCCGTTTCATTTCATGCGCGTCATTTCCGTTTCATCGAATTCCAAATCACAACGATACTATAGAAGTTATCACTCCAGAAATAATTTTTTCATCAAAAAATGAGACTTAATTAAACGAAATGTTTTGTGAAAAGGTATGCAGCTTTGGCAGGGCATTCGTGCTAACAGATGTAATAGTAAACTACTTATAATCATGATTACATTTTTCTCATCTCTACTTAAAGCCAAAATTGTAGTCTACAGGTGATTAGCTCTTCCGTAGCTGGTGAAACAGCAGAACAGGTCTCTGTAGAATTGAAGTGGTCTCCGAAATGACTGTCGCATCGTAAATATTACAACTAGGTATCCCCAGGGCTGTAATTGTGACCAAAACTCGCCCGGAAATGCAATTAAATGGTGTTTGGTATAAGAAAAATGTACGAGAAAATAGTAAGAATATTTTAAATGAAAATAGGTCACGGTGGAATCATGGTCCATGCAAGACCAAACACACTTTTACATTTATAAAATACTAGCTGCCCCAGCGAACTTCGTACCGCTCTTTAATTAATAAACAAATATGGTGACATATCACCTGAAGACACACAAAAAATTTCAACCAAATCGGTATACCCGTCAGGAGGAGTTCAAAGTGGCACTGATTTTATTATACTCGTATACAACTTTTTTCTAATACTTACTTAAATTATTAAACTCGTGATATCTTTCGAATGGAATGTCCGAATTGAATAATTTAAAAAGTTACTTATAGGTATTGAAGCAGTCTTGAATATGAATTAATTTATTTTGATAAGGATTAATACCAAGATACAAATAAAGAGCCTTTTCTAGCGGCGGTATTTCAATTAAATTTTTAAAATAAAAAAACACTTATTGTGGCATAACTATAATATACTAGTACACATCAAATTTTCAAATAGCTGCTAGGTACACGTGCGATACATAGAAATCTTCGGTTTCGCGAGCTCTATACACCCCCGTAATTTGTTTTTCGATTTTATTAAATTTAATTCAAAATTTCATATAAAAATACGTTTTAATACGAAATAAATTCATAACTTTTCCAAATTTATTTTGACATACCACTGCGTGGTATCAAAAATTGAGGAATTCTTGGGCGCTCCCTTCTGGATTAGCCAAATTTAAATTTGATTATAATTGGCCGAAATTTTTTGAAAAAACCCCAAAAAAAATGGTTGCCTGTAAAGTCGGTTTTACGGGCGAAGATTTTACGTGACAACGTCTTTTTCTCGGTAGAATATTTATTGATATGAATATAATTAAATTGCGCAATAGGAACAAGGAATTGAATGAAAATAAGAATTGCACAAATTTTAACTATAGAAATATATTTTGTTTACTAAAACATTGTACATGTAAACTTAAACTTAACGCGCCGATTCAATGCGCCTAATTCTCTAGTGCTGCGCGCGCGACAGACCGATCATAGTTGAGTGGGAGAGAGACGCAAGGCATTCGGCGGGCCTCTCTCTCGTTCGGTGACTCATCGTAACGTTACCGAGCGTTACTATTTTTCATAAGTGACTCCCAGCTAACCTAATTTAAGACGTTGTCACGTCAAAACAGGTTTTTCCGGAATAACTTTTCCGATTTTCCAAATTTTCTCAATATTTTAACACGGTTGTGTAGCCCTCGTCGAGCCCGATCCGCGGACACCTCGCGCGTCCCGATCCGACGTCGGGAACAGCAAATACTTGCAAATTTCGGTTTCCCATACATTGTTTACATTAGAAATCCACCTAAGGTCGGTCGGCACATAAGTACCAGCCAGTACACATCAAATTTTCAAATAGCTGCTAGGTACACGTGCGATACATAGAAATCTTCGGTTTCGCGAGCTCTATACACCCCCGTAATTTGTTTTTCGATTTTATTAAATTTAATTCAAAATTTCATATAAAAATACGTTTTAATACGAAATAAATTCATAACTTTTCCAAATTTATTTTGACATACCACTGCGTGGTATCAAAAATTGAGGAATTCTTGGGCGCTCCCTTCTGGATTAGCCAAATTTAAATTTGATTATAATTGGCCGAAATTTTTTGAAAAAACCCCAAAAAACAGGTTTTTCCGGAATAACTTTTCCGATTTTCCAAATTTTCTCAATATTTTAACACGGTTGTGTAGCCCTCGTCGAGCCCGATCCGCGGACACCTCGCGCGTCCCGATCCGACGTCGGGAACAGCAAATACTTGCAAATTTCGGTTTCCCATACATTGTTTACATTAGAAATCCACCTAAGGTCGGTCGGCACATAAGTACCAGCCAGTACACATCAAATTTTCAAATAGCTGCTAGGTACACGTGCGATACATAGAAATCTTCGGTTTCGCGAGCTCTATACACCCCCGTAATTTGTTTTTCGATTTTATTAAATTTAATTCAAAATTTCATATAAAAATACGTTTTAATACGAAATAAATTCATAACTTTTCCAAATTTATTTTGACATACCACTGCGTGGTATCAAAAATTGAGGAATTCTTGGGCGCTCCCTTCTGGATTAGCCAAATTTAAATTTGATTATAATTGGCCGAAATTTTTTGAAAAAACCCCAAAAAACAGGTTTTTCCGGAATAACTTTTCCGATTTTCCAAATTTTCTCAATATTTTAACACGGTTGTGTAGCCCTCGTCGAGCCCGATCCGCGGACACCTCGCGCGTCCCGATCCGACGTCGGGAACAGCAAATACTTGCAAATTTCGGTTTCCCATACATTGTTTACATTAGAAATCCACCTAAGGTCGGTCGGCACATAAGTACCAGCCAGTACACATCAAATTTTCAAATAGCTGCTAGGTACACGTGCGATACATAGAAATCTTCGGTTTCGCGAGCTCTATACACCCCCGTAATTTGTTTTTCGATTTTATTAAATTTAATTCAAAATTTCATATAAAAATACGTTTTAATACGAAATAAATTCATAACTTTTCCAAATTTATTTTGACATACCACTGCGTGGTATCAAAAATTGAGGAATTCTTGGGCGCTCCCTTCTGGATTAGCCAAATTTAAATTTGATTATAATTGGCCGAAATTTTTTGAAAAAACCCCAAAAAACAGGTTTTTCCGGAATAACTTTTCCGATTTTCCAAATTTTCTCAATATTTTAACACGGTTGTGTAGCCCTCGTCGAGCCCGATCCGCGGACACCTCGCGCGTCCCGATCCGACGTCGGGAACAGCAAATACTTGCAAATTTCGGTTTCCCATACATTGTTTACATTAGAAATCCACCTAAGGTCGGTCGGCACATAAGTACCAGCCAGTACACATCAAATTTTCAAATAGCTGCTAGGTACACGTGCGATACATAGAAATCTTCGGTTTCGCGAGCTCTATACACCCCCGTAATTTGTTTTTCGATTTTATTAAATTTAATTCAAAATTTCATATAAAAATACGTTTTAATACGAAATAAATTCATAACTTTTCCAAATTTATTTTGACATACCACTGCGTGGTATCAAAAATTGAGGAATTCTTGGGCGCTCCCTTCTGGATTAGCCAAATTTAAATTTGATTATAATTGGCCGAATTTTTTTGAAAAAACCCCAAAAAACAGGTTTTTCCGGAATAACTTTTCCGATTTTCCAAATTTTCTCAATATTTTAACACGGTTGTGTAGCCCTCGTCGAGCCCGATCCGCGGACACCTCGCGCGTCCCGATCCGACGTCGGGAACAGCAAATACTTGCAAATTTCGGTTTCCCATACATTGTTTACATTAGAAATCCACCTAAGGTCGGTCGGCACATAAGTACCAGCCAGTACACATCAAATTTTCAAATAGCTGCTAGGTACACGTGCGATACATAGAAATCTTCGGTTTCGCGAGCTCTATACACCCCCGTAATTTGTTTTTCGATTTTATTAAATTTAATTCAAAATTTCATATAAAAATACGTTTTAATACGAAATAAATTCATAACTTTTCCAAATTTATTTTGACATACCACTGCGTGGTATCAAAAATTGAGGAATTCTTGGGCGCTCCCTTCTGGATTAGCCAAATTTAAATTTGATTATAATTGGCCGAAATTTTTTGAAAAAACCCCAAAAAACAGGTTTTTCCGGAATAACTTTTCCGATTTTCCAAATTTTCTCAATATTTTAACACGGTTGTGTAGCCCTCGTCGAGCCCGATCCGCGGACACCTCGCGCGTCCCGATCCGACGTCGGGAACAGCAAATACTTGCAAATTTCGGTTTCCCATACATTGTTTACATTAGAAATCCACCTAAGGTCGGTCGGCACATAAGTACCAGCCAGTACACATCAAATTTTCAAATAGCTGCTAGGTACACGTGCGATACATAGAAATCTTCGGTTTCGCGAGCTCTATACACCCCCGTAATTTGTTTTTCGATTTTATTAAATTTAATTCAAAATTTCATATAAAAATACGTTTTAATACGAAATAAATTCATAACTTTTCCAAATTTATTTTGACATACCACTGCGTGGTATCAAAAATTGAGGAATTCTTGGGCGCTCCCTTCTGGATTAGCCAAATTTAAATTTGATTATAATTGGCCGAAATTTTTTGAAAAAACCCCAAAAAACAGGTTTTTCCGGAATAACTTTTCCGATTTTCCAAATTTTCTCAATATTTTAACACGGTTGTGTAGCCCTCGTCGAGCCCGATCCGCGGACACCTCGCGCGTCCCGATCCGACGTCGGGAACAGCAAATACTTGCAAATTTCGGTTTCCCATACATTGTTTACATTAGAAATCCACCTAAGGTCGGTCGGCACATAAGTACCAGCCAGTACACATCAAATTTTCAAATAGCTGCTAGGTACACGTGCGATACATAGAAATCTTCGGTTTCGCGAGCTCTATACACCCCCGTAATTTGTTTTTCGATTTTATTAAATTTAATTCAAAATTTCATATAAAAATACGTTTTAATACGAAATAAATTCATAACTTTTCCAAATTTATTTTGACATACCACTGCGTGGTATCAAAAATTGAGGAATTCTTGGGCGCTCCCTTCTGGATTAGCCAAATTTAAATTTGATTATAATTGGCCGAAATTTTTGAAAAAACCCCAAAAAACAGGTTTTTCCGGAATAACTTTTCCGATTTTCCAAATTTTCTCAATATTTTAACACGGTTGTGTAGCCCTCGTCGAGCCCGATCCGCGGACACCTCGCGCGTCCCGATCCGACGTCGGGAACAGCAAATACTTGCAAATTTCGGTTTCCCATACATTGTTTACATTAGAAATCCACCTAAGGTCGGTCGGCACATAAGTACCAGCCAGTACACATCAAATTTTCAAATAGCTGCTAGGTACACGTGCGATACATAGAAATCTTCGGTTTCGCGAGCTCTATACACCCCCGTAATTTGTTTTTCGATTTTATTAAATTTAATTCAAAATTTCATATAAAAATACGTTTTAATACGAAATAAATTCATAACTTTTCCAAATTTATTTTGACATACCACTGCGTGGTATCAAAAATTGAGGAATTCTTGGGCGCTCCCTTCTGGATTAGCCAAATTTAAATTTGATTATAATTGGCCGAAATTTTTGAAAAAACCCCAAAAAACAGGTTTTTCCGGAATAACTTTTCCGATTTTCCAAATTTTCTCAATATTTTAACACGGTTGTGTAGCCCTCGTCGAGCCCGATCCGCGGACACCTCGCGCGTCCCGATCCGACGTCGGGAACAGCAAATACTTGCAAATTTCGGTTTCCCATACATTGTTTACATTAGAAATCCACCTAAGGTCGGTCGGCACATAAGTACCAGCCAGTACACATCAAATTTTCAAATAGCTGCTAGGTACACGTGCGATACATAGAAATCTTCGGTTTCGCGAGCTCTATACACCCCCGTAATTTGTTTTTCGATTTTATTAAATTTAATTCAAAATCCCTACTAATATTATAAATGCGAAAGTAACTCTGTCTGTCTGTCTGTCTGTCTGTCTGTCTGTCTGTCTGTGTCGCTTTCCCGCTTAAACCTCTCAACCGATTTTGATGAAATTTGACACAGACAATCTTTAGACCCTGAGAAAGGACATAGGCTACCTTTTATTGCGACAAAAAGGAATGAAGAGGTTGAAATAAAGGTTGAAAGTTTGTATGGGATTTCTTCACAGCGCCATCTAGGGGTGAACCTTCCTAACTTAAAGAATAAGAACGCCTAGCGCCATCTCTTAAAGAACCATGAAACTTTATATTTAAGCACTTGATAATAAGTTTCCCGAAGCGAAGCGAGGGCGGGTCGCTAGTTTCATATAAAAATACGTTTTAATACGAAATAAATTCATAACTTTTCCAAATTTATTTTGACATACCACTGCGTGGTATCAAAAATTGAGGAATTCTTGGGCGCTCCCTTCTGGATTAGCCAAATTTAAATTTGATTATAATTGGCCGAAATTTTTTGAAAAAACCCCAAAAAACAGGTTTTTCCGGAATAACTTTTCCGATTTTCCAAATTTTCTCAATATTTTAACACGGTTGTGTAGCCCTCGTCGAGCCCGATCCGCGGACACCTCGCGCGTCCCGATCCGACGTCGGGAACAGCAAATACTTGCAAATTTCGGTTTCCCATACATTGTTTACATTAGAAATCCACCTAAGGTCGGTCGGCACATAAGTACCAGCCAGTACACATCAAATTTTCAAATAGCTGCTAGGTACACGTGCGATACATAGAAATCTTCGGTTTCGCGAGCTCTATACACCCCCGTAATTGTTTTTCGATTTTATTAAATTTAATTCAAAATTTCATATAAAAATACGTTTTAATACGAAATAAATTCATAACTTTTCCAAATTTATTTTGACATACCACTGCGTGGTATCAAAAATTGAGGAATTCTTGGGCGCTCCCTTCTGGATTAGCCAAATTTAAATTTGATTATAATTGCCGAAATTTTTTGAAAAAACCCCAAAAAACAGGTTTTTTCCGGAATAACTTTTCCGATTTTCCAAATTTTCTCAATATTTTAACACGGTTGTGTAGCCCTCGTCGAGCCCGATCCGCGGACACCTCGCGCGTCCCGATCCGACGTCGGGAACAGCAAATACTTGCAAATTTCGGTTTCCCATACATTGTTTACATTAGAAATCCACCTAAGGTCGGTCGGCACATAAGTACCAGCCAGTACACATCAAATTTTCAAATAGCTGCTAGGTACACGTGCGATACATAGAAATCTTCGGTTTCGCGAGCTCTATACACCCCCGTAATTTGTTTTTCGATTTTATTAAATTTAATTCAAAATTTCATATAAAAATACGTTTTAATACGAAATAAATTCATAACTTTTCCAAATTTATTTTGACATACCACTGCGTGGTATCAAAAATTGAGGAATTCTTGGGCGCTCCCTTCTGGATTAGCCAAATTTAAATTTGATTATAATTGGCCGAAATTTTTTGAAAAAACCCCAAAAAACAGGTTTTTCCGGAATAACTTTTCCGATTTTCCAAATTTTCTCAATATTTTAACACGGTTGTGTAGCCCTCGTCGAGCCCGATCCGCGGACACCTCGCGCGTCCCGATCCGACGTCGGGAACAGCAAATACTTGCAAATTTCGGTTTCCCATACATTGTTTACATTAGAAATCCACCTAAGGTCGGTCGGCACATAAGTACCAGCCAGTACACATCAAATTTTCAAATAGCTGCTAGGTACACGTGCGATACATAGAAATCTTCGGTTTCGCGAGCTCTATACACCCCCGTAATTTGTTTTTCGATTTTATTAAATTTAATTCAAAATTTCATATAAAAATACGTTTTAATACGAAATAAATTCATAACTTTTCCAAATTTATTTTGACATACCACTGCGTGGTATCAAAAATTGAGGAATTCTTGGGCGCTCCCTTCTGGATTAGCCAAATTTAAATTTGATTATAATTGGCCGAAATTTTTGAAAAAACCCCAAAAAACAGGTTTTTCCGGAATAACTTTTCCGATTTTCCAAATTTTCTCAATATTTTAACACGGTTGTGTAGCCCTCGTCGAGCCCGATCCGCGGACACCTCGCGCGTCCCGATCCGACGTCGGAACAGCAAATACTTGCAAATTTCGGTTTCCCATACATTGTTTACATTAGAAATCCACCTAAGGTCGGTCGGCACATTAGTACCAGCCAGTACACATCAAATTTTCAAATAGCTGCTAGGTACACGTGCGATACATAGAAATCTTCGGTTTCGCGAGCTCTATACACCCCCGTAATTTGTTTTTCGATTTTATTAAATTTAATTCAAAATTTCATATAAAAATACGTTTTAATACGAAATAAATTCATAACTTTTCCAAATTTATTTTGACATACCACTGCGTGGTATCAAAAATTGAGGAATTCTTGGGCGCTCCCTTCTGGATTAGCCAAATTTAAATTTGATTATAATTGGCCGAAATTTTTTGAAAAAACCCCAAAAAACAGGTTTTTCCGGAATAACTTTTCCGATTTTCCAAATTTTCTCAATATTTT
>FR990150.1:2635087-2642587 GCA_905404295.2 Ochlodes sylvanus
AATACAGCTGTTCTGTCGGGTGACGATATGGTTTTCGGTAAGCAACTTTTAGTAGGGCTCGCTGTGCTCTCTCTAGTTTTATGAGTGTAGTTTTGGTAGCCGCTCCCCACGTGACAATGCAGTAGTTAATAATCGACTGACATAAAGCCAGGTAGATTATTTTAACTGTGGAGACATCTGCCACGTGTCTTAGTCTTTTAAAGATGTACATTAATTTTCTAGTGCGCCCACATAGCATATCCACCTGTGCTTTCCATGTCAGTCGATTATCAACTACAACCCCTAGGTATTTTACATTTTTCGTCTCTTCTATGACTGGACAATTGCATACATTATTGTTTGTATAATTGCATGTGTGTAGTTTAATATTAAATGGTAGGGTAGGACGAGACTTATAACTAATTCTAAAATTTATAAATTTAGTTTTGGTAGTATTTAGTGTTAGGAGGTTCTGTTCTAGCCAAGTTGCGATTTTGGCCATTCCCTTTTCCGCTAGTCTTTGTACAGCTTGCCAGTCTTTTCCATAAAATAGTATTGCTGTATCGTCCGCGAATGCCAGTATTTTTGCTTGGTATATAGGTAGGTCACACAGGTCGTTTACGTATGCCAGGAAGAGGGTTGGTGAGAGCACTCCACCTTGTGGCAAACCGTACGTTGGTGTAGAATAGTCGCTATATACTCCGTCAACTACTACTTTGTGCTTTCTATCGGACAGGTAAGAGTTGAACCACTCTAGTGCTAGACCACGTATACCTAGATGTCCTAGTTTTTTTAATAAGATTTGCCTTGATACAGTATCGAAGGCTTTTGCCAAATCAAGGAAGACACCGATGCATTTGTTCCCAGCATCTAAGTTTGTTGTGATGTAATCTGAAAGGGTGTTAACTGCGTCTTCCGTAGATCTGTTTTTGCGGAATCCGTATTGATTGTCGGATAGGAGTCCTTTTTCTTCTAGATAGGATAGCAGTCTTTTATTCACAATTTTTTCTAGAATCTTTGACATACAGGTCAACAGAGAGATCGGCCTGTAATTGGATGGCTCCGAAGGGTTTCCAGCTTTGTAAATTGGTCGTATGTTTGCTATTTTAAAACAGTCAGGAAATATACCAGATGACAAACTTAGATTGCATATATGTGTTATTGGTGTTGCTAATATGTGTTTTGTCCGTTTTAATACATCGCTTGTGATGCCATCCCAACCTGGAGCTGATGCCGCTTTTAAGTTATCGATCACTTGTACAATTTCTATTTCATCTGTTGGGGTAAGGAATAGTGAAGCAGATGGAGTCTTATTTTTATCTATTAAGGCGCAGAGTTCTTCCTCAGTTTTATTTATTTTAGTTAATATGTTGGTCGCCAAATTCTTTCCTACTTTGCTGAAATATCTGTTTAATTTGTTTACTGATTCTACTGGTGTGCTTCTAATATTTAGTATTTCTGGGCTATTTAAGTTTTTGTTTGATGGTATGTTACATATCTGTTTCACGGATTTCCACAGTTGTTTATTATTATTTTTATGTTTTACAATTGATTCCTTGTCGTTCTCGTCTTTTAGGTTTTGAAGTATGTTATTGCAGTAGTTTCTATACCGTTTGTATTTTATTTTTAGGTCTGTGTTGTTTGGATTTTTTCTTAGTTTTATATGCATTTGGTCTCGTTTCCGTATACAGCTTAAAAGACCAGGTGTTATCCATGGCCTTTTAATAATTTCTGATGATTTGATTATTTTTTCAGTGGTGTGTTCTTTAATTTGTTTAGTTAGATATGTAATAAAGAGGGTAGCAGCATCATTAGCATTACTTTCATTAAGGACAGAGGACCAGTCAGTTTTTTGTAAACTATCGGTAAGTTCTAGGTAATTTATATGTTTAATGTTTTGTTTAATTACAGCTGGGGTAGTAGGAGATTTTTGTAATCCTATCAATAAGGTGTCGTGGTCTGTTATATCACTTTGGCATACTATAACTTTTGATGTCATTTTGGTTTTTATTAGTGCATGGTCGAGGCTGTTTTGGCCTCGTGTAGGGTATAGTTGGCCAGGTAGGTAACCATAATGTGCCGTGACATTAAGGTATTCTTCAGCTCTTGTGTCAGTTGTTCCCATTTTAATGTCGATATTTAAGTCCCCTGTAATAATTGAGGTTTCTCCAGCAACCGAATTCATAACCTTAATCAGCGAATCTAAAAATTTTTCAATACGATAGTATGATGGCGACCTATAGATGGCAATAACACTAAGTAATCTATCAATATTGATAAGTAAGCAGTTTGCTTCCTCAAAAGGTGGTTCTTGTATTTGGACATTTAAATTGTCTTTTGACAGAATTACAATGCCGTCGTTTTGATTTAGTGACCGTCGTGTAAAGTGGCAGTTGTATCCTGTCAGATAGATTGTTTGAAAATTGCTGTCCAGCCAGCACTCAGTGAGCACAATTATATCAGGTTTAAAGTTTAATCTAGACAAAAATACGAGAAAATAATTGAAGTTTTTCCTGATGCTTCGTATGTTTTGCGTCAGTATTGTTATGTTTTTCCCAGTATCCCCAATCTGCTCTTTACACAGTTCTGGGGACGTTAGTAACGTACTGGTGATTAAATCAGTATTATCAATTTCTTTTATTAAATCATTACAATCCATAATTAATTATTAATATTTTTATGTAACACGCACTTAAGGATAACAATATTTGTTTCTTCATGTCGGTAGATGGGTTTGTTGATAGTACACATATTAATATATGTTAGTATTTTATTGTTACTTGTAGGATATATTTTATTTACGTTATTTATGATATATAGCAAGGATAGATAGTAGTAAGCAACGTTATTAGATTTTTTTGCTAGATATTGATTGTTGTTTTTAATCTGTATATTATTGTTATATATTATTATAATAAATATTGTGTTTAGTTGGATTTTATTCTTTATCGTGTTATAGGATATTTGTTTAGTGTATGTGTGTGTTATTTGTGGAGTTGTGTATGTGTATAAATTAATTTTAGACATATTATTATAAGCACTCTTACAGCTATAACTTATCCTAACTAAATTTCTGATTGAGTTCGCAGCAATAAAAATAAGTAATATAATAAAAATACAATGATAGTTATAGTTGCACTGTGTAAGACAGCTATTTAGTAAATAGTTATTACACATGGTTTTAGTGATGGATATATATTTTACTAAGTTTATTACTGCGATCCCATTATATTCTAGTCATATTTTTTTTTCGAGTTTGCGCAGATTTTCCAGTTGAGCTTCATTTTTAATTAAAATATACGGTGATCCTTCGCTTTTTCGTACATATACGAGTCCATTTGCTATCCAGCAGTATGCATATTTTTCTGACTTAGCTAAGTCTCTCGCCAAGTAGTGTAGCCGCTTTGCTTTTGCGGTTAGATGTTCCGATATATATATTGGAGTATTTTTGGCATCAAGGGGTTTTATTCCTAAATGACTACTGTTGAGCTGGCTTGCTGGTCTTTCACGGTTGTATTTCTTTGTAGCGTTTAGGAATTTATATTTTTTTAGAGTATCCGTAAATTCGACGATGACTGTAGAATTCTTGTGCTCTGACTTGCTACGATTTCTAAATACATCCCGTAAGCAAGATGAATCAAAATCAATTTTTAATGTGTTAGAAATTGTTTGAATCATGGCGTACAAACTTTCTTTCGTTTCTCTCAAACATTTGGGTACATTTCTTATTTCTATTTGAGTTTTTTTGGTGTGACGTTCGAAGCTATCTACTTTTTCTTCTAATGAGTTTATTTGTTGAGTAATTTGCTTTTTTTCTGATTCAAAATCGTGTATTTTAAGTTCAATATTTTTTATTTGTTCGCTCATGAAATCCATTGAGGTTTCGATATTTTTATTTGTCTTTTCTATCGTACTCATATTTGTTTTTATTTCTTTTATGTGCTTGTGTAGGCTCTCTAGTTTATTATTTTGGTCCTCCATGAGGCTAATTACTAAATCCCTCATTTCGGTTTTAAAAGAGGATAGTTCATCGCTTATTGTTTCCCCGGATATTCGTCGACGTTTGCTGCGCATTGTAACGCACTCCTGTTTATCATATTCGTTGGAGACAAGCTGTATTAAGTTCGAATCTGATTTCGACTGTTCCTTTTCCGGCGGTGAGCGGAGCATGGTTGTTCGATTGAATTATTAGTAGGCCTAAATGTACTTGCGCGTGAGCAAAAAATTATCTCCGTTTTTGTCGTCACTAGCCCCACTACTAGTTCAGCGATAGGGTCAAGGCCAATCGAAATGCACTTATGCGCTTAGGGGCGGGGCGCTGCTCGTGCCGCAATTAGATAAGCGTATTTGTCTCTTTTATTCATGCGCAATTTAGTTTTGCATGAAGGTGATGACCGATTCTGCAGTATTCTTGTTTTAGCGCGAAGGTGACTTTTTTTTTTTTTTTTCTCTTTTTAACATTTGTATGTCGCATGTGGCGTGATTTTAAATATCACACTCACCTCTGTGTGCAGCTGCGCTCCTGGTACTATTCCGCATTTAGAGATTTACTTTTTTATTTTTAGAACTTTATATTTTTTAAATCTATTACACTATTACACCTTGTACACGTCTGTTCTTGTTGGGCGTCGGAGAGAAGAGGATACATTCGTCAGCGAGTGACTGTCAGCTCCCTGGTTGATCCTGCCAGTAGTTATATGCTTGTCTCAAAGATTAAGCCATGCATGTCTCAGTGCAAGCCGTATTAAGGCGATACCGCGAATGGCTCAATATATCAGTTTTGGTTCCTTAGATCTTACTCAGTTACTTGGATAACTGTGGTAATTCTAGAGCTAATACATGCAATCAGAACTCTGACCAGTGATGGGATGAGTGCTTTTATTAGATCAAAACCAATCGACGGAGGGCCTCGCGTCCGAAGTCGTTAATTTTGATGAATCTGGATAACTTTTGCCGATCGCATGGTCCAGTACCGGCGACGCATCTTTCAAATGTCTGCCTTATCAACTTTCGATGGTAGTTTCTGCGACTACCATGGTTGTCACGGGTAACGGGGAATCAGGGTTCGATTCCGGAGAGGGAGCCTGAGAAACGGCTACCACATCCAAGGAAGGCAGCAGGCGCGCAAATTACCCACTCCCGGCACGGGGAGGTAGTGACGAAAAATAACGATACGGGACTCTTACGAGGCCTCGTAATCGGAATGAGTACACTTTAAATATTTTAACGAGGAACAATTGGAGGGCAAGTCTGGTGCCAGCAGCCGCGGTAATTCCAGCTCCAATAGCGTATACTAAAATTGTTGCGGTTAAAAAGCTCGTAGTTGCATTTGTGCGCCGCGCTGCCGGTGCAACGCATCCGCGTTGATACTGGCACGTTTGCGGAGCATATCGTCGGTGAGCCGTCGGTAAAACGCCGGTTCAATATCAAAATCCTATCGCGGTGCACTTCACTTGTGTGTCGAGATGGGCCGACAATTTTACTTTGAACAAATTAGAGTGCTCAAAGCGGGCTCAAAATGCTGCTTGAATATTTCGTGCATGGAATAATAGAATATGATCTCGGTTCTATTTTGTTGGTTTTCAGAACTCCGAGGTAATGATTAATAGGGATAACTGGGGGCATTCGTATTGCGACGTTAGAGGTGAAATTCTTGGATCGTCGCAAGACGAACATCAGCGAAAGCATTTGCCAAAGGTGTTTTCATCAATCAAGAACGAAAGTTAGAGGTTCGAAGGCGATTAGATACCGCCCTAGTTCTAACCGTAAATATGTCATCTAGCGATCCGCCGACGTTACTACAATGGCTCGGCGGGCAGCTTCCGGGAAACCAAAGATTTTGGACTCCGGGGGGAGTATGGTTGCAAAGCTGAAACTTAAAGGAATTGACGGAAGGGCACCACCAGGAGTGGAGCCTGCGGCTTAATTTGACTCAACACGGGAAATCTCACCAGGCCCGGACACCGGAAGGATTGACAGATTAACAGCTCTTTCTTGATTCGGTGGGTGGTGGTGCATGGCCGTTCTTAGTTGGTGGAGCGATTTGTCTGGTTAATTCCGGTAACGAACGAGACTCTAGCCTGCTAAATAGGCGTCGCCATTTAGGTGTGCATGACTTCGGTCGTGCAACTCACTGGCGACGTATTAAAATTCTTCTTAGAGGGACCGGCGGCTTCGAGGCGCACGAGATTGAGCAATAACAGGTCTGTGATGCCCTTAGATGTCCTGGGCCGCACGCGCGCTACACTGAAGGAATCAGCATGTTCTCCCTGGCCTAGAGGCCCGGGCAACCCGTTGAAACTCCTTCGTGCTGGGGATTGGGGTTTGCAATTATCCCCCATAAACGAGGAATTCCTAGTAAGTGCGAGTCATAAGCTCGCGTTGATTAAGTCCCTGCCCTTTGTACACACCGCCCGTCGCTACTACCGATTGAATGATTTAGTGAGGTCTTCGGACCGACACGCGGTGGCTTCGCGGCCGTCGGCGTTGCTGGGAAGTTGACCAAACTTGATCATTTAGAGGAAGTAAAAGTCGTAACAAGGTTTCCGTAGGGGAACCTGCGGAAGGATCATTAACGTGTATTTCGACTTTCGTGTTACTTTGAAAAGAGTAGAACGGAATCGTCGAAAGATGCGTAGACACGAAATGAATATCCAAAACGATTCACGTCCGACTGATCTCGACCCGTGCGCGTCGTCTCAGCGCGATCCGTTTACGGCAAGAGTCGCGCGTCGTTTCTATCTCCGAACGTAGACCGGTGAAAATCCGCAACCGCGAGTTCGAGATATTAACGCGCGTAGCGCGAACGTTTATCGTAATTAAATATTGAAAACAAAACTATGCGGTTTTTTGGATCATCGCCCCGAAGCGGCCAGCGATTGGTTTCGCACCGTGAACGGGCGTATCCGAAAAGACATTCACATCGTGGTATACACGCACGCACGTGCGCGTATCTCGAACACATGTACAAAATTTTTTCTAACGATAATTTAAAACAATCACCCTGGACGGTGGATCACTTGGCTCGCGGGTCGATGAAGAACGCAGTTAACTGCGCGTCATAGTGTGAACTGCAGGACACATTTGAACATCGACATTTCGAACGCACATTGCGGTCCGTGGAGAAACATCCAGGACCACTCCTGTCTGAGGGCCGGCTGTATAAAAACAAATGCCACACTGTTCAATCTCTTTTCGAACGAAAAGAGAGCGAACACTTGACGGTTCGATAGTGTGCGTTATTAAATTAGCGTGCGCGACGTCCGTTTAAAAATTTATTCGATAAAAATTTGCAAGGAAAACTTTTACGAACGGCCGACGCGTCACATTGCGTCCCGCGTCGTTGACGTGCAACGTAACGAGTCCACTAATATTAACAGTTGACAATCCGTTGCGACCCCCTTCGTCGTGCTCGCGCGTTCGTCCGCGTTGTGGCGCTCAGAGGGCTAGTGGCTGTGGAGGTCTTCTGATCGGTGCGATCTCGTCGTGTGCGCTAGACGTACGGACGCGTGTCGCATTGTC
>FR990150.1:2647587-2655087 GCA_905404295.2 Ochlodes sylvanus
TTATTTTAATGTGAGAAGTTTTCAACAATATTTATGTCAAAGTGTGACACTTCTGATATTGTCATTGATTTTTATTTTTAAATAAATTGACAAAGTAATTGTAAAAAGTTTCAATACACGAACACAAAAAAGAGATAGACGATTAGACAATACACGAACTCACGCTAACACATACAAACATATATCGCGTTTTCAACAATATGTATGTCTAAGTGTGACACTTCTGATATTGTCATTGATTTTTATTTTTAAATAAATTAAAGTAAAAATTAAAATAAAGTAAAAAGTTTCAATACACGAACACAAAAAAGAGATAGACGATTAGACAATACACGAACTCACGCTAACACATACAACATATATCGCGTGAGGGTTGCCGACGAGTTTGCGACGGGACTCACCCAATATGACGATGATGATGATGATGATGATGATGATGATGATGATGACGATGACGATGATGATATAAAAGATTAAAAAAAAAAAAACAACGCATACGCATACGATCATACTAGGAGCAGCGCACACACATGGGGTGCGACGGAGCGAGGTGGGAGTTGGGAGTTTGGAGTGTGTGAAGAGGTTGAACTATTTAATTATTATATTATTATTGTTATTCAACAGTGTGGGTCGACCGTTTCGTTAAGTAAGATACGATTTCGGTTTTATAATATCGATCCTACAAATGACTATGCACGTCGCTAGACGACTATACATTTTGGCGCATAAAAGTTTTTAACAAAACGGCAAACCTGAACGTCAACGCCCACGGACGACATCTCTCAAACACCGGGCTGATACGATGAAATGTTTTAACGTTATGTGTTAAACGTTATTAAAAGTGATATAATTTGAAAATGTCTCGTTTTGAACTATCAATTGTGGGGTTACGCTGTTTAAAACGCGCGTACACTCTGTCGGTGTTACTCGGCGTCTTCGTTGCAGGGATGCTTCGATTATCGCGTAAGTGTGACCGAAAAAATTATAAGCGTACACGATATTGAAAATCTGTACGACGATATTATGCATCACTCGACGTCGGCGTTCAGCGCGCGGACGTCGATTGGTCAGTTGTTATCGTCAGAGCTATAGACGGATACATTCCTCAATTTTGAAATTTGAAATTTGAAATTTATTGAAATACACAGCAAAAATACAGAAACAGTACAATAAATTGGCCTCTAGACTCCATACTAGGATTCCCTGTGTTATGAGGTCTAGTCTCTTCTGTTCGGTAACATTAATTGCTGTTTACAAGTTATTTTTAGATCTAGTTGATGTGTGCGGTGTGTGTTGTGTGTGTGTGCGTGTGTGTGTGTGTGTGTGCGTGTGTGTGTGTGCGCGCGTGTGTGTGTGTGTGTGTGTGAGTGAGTGAGAGAGAGAGAGAGAGAGTGAATATGCCAGTGTGTATATTGGTGAGTGTGTTTTTAATGTGTGTAATTAGTATATACATATATTAGTATTAATGTATAAAATAATATAGTATAGTTTGTATATATATATATATATATATATTTGTTATTTTATCGGTCAGTATCTAGTATATTTTCTATCTCTTGATATGTACGGTCCCTTATCCAATTTAATGTTTTAATTTTGCATGAGTAATTATTTTCTTTAAAAATATTAATTTTTTTATTAATTTTATTGTACAAAAAGGGTCCCCTAAATGTGAAACATTTTTCTCCAAATTTTGTTTTTGTAGTTGGTATAGTCCAGGATGTATTTCTTTTTGATCTTTTTTGTCTGTCTTCTTTATGTACCGCTATTTTGTGATATTTTGCTATTGTCCTTGTGATATACAGTTTTCTCACACTTAAATGTCCAGTTTCCGAATACAGCTGTTCTGTCGGGTGACGATATGGTTTTCGGTAAGCAACTTTTAGTAGGGCTCGCTGTGCTCTCTCTAGTTTTATGAGTGTAGTTTTGGTAGCCGCTCCCCACGTGACAATGCAGTAGTTAATAATCGACTGACATAAAGCCAGGTAGATTATTTTAACTGTGGAGACATCTGCCACGTGTCTTAGTCTTTTAAAGATGTACATTAATTTTCTAGTGCGCCCACATAGCATATCCACCTGTGCTTTCCATGTCAGTCGATTATCAACTACAACCCCTAGGTATTTTACATTTTTCGTCTCTTCTATGACTGGACAATTGCATACATTATTGTTTGTATAATTGCATGTGTGTAGTTTAATATTAAATGGTAGGGTAGGACGAGACTTATAACTAATTCTAAAATTTATAAATTTAGTTTTGGTAGTATTTAGTGTTAGGAGGTTCTGTTCTAGCCAAGTTGCGATTTTGGCCATTCCCTTTTCCGCTAGTCTTTGTACAGCTTGCCAGTCTTTTCCATAAAATAGTATTGCTGTATCGTCCGCGAATGCCAGTATTTTTGCTTGGTATATAGGTAGGTCACACAGGTCGTTTACGTATGCCAGGAAGAGGGTTGGTGAGAGCACTCCACCTTGTGGCAAACCGTACGTTGGTGTAGAATAGTCGCTATATACTCCGTCAACTACTACTTTGTGCTTTCTATCGGACAGGTAAGAGTTGAACCACTCTAGTGCTAGACCACGTATACCTAGATGTCCTAGTTTTTTTAATAAGATTTGCCTTGATACAGTATCGAAGGCTTTTGCCAAATCAAGGAAGACACCGATGCATTTGTTCCCAGCATCTAAGTTTGTTGTGATGTAATCTGAAAGGGTGTTAACTGCGTCTTCCGTAGATCTGTTTTTGCGGAATCCGTATTGATTGTCGGATAGGAGTCCTTTTTCTTCTAGATAGGATAGCAGTCTTTTATTCACAATTTTTTCTAGAATCTTTGACATACAGGTCAACAGAGAGATCGGCCTGTAATTGGATGGCTCCGAAGGGTTTCCAGCTTTGTAAATTGGTCGTATGTTTGCTATTTTAAAACAGTCAGGAAATATACCAGATGACAAACTTAGATTGCATATATGTGTTATTGGTGTTGCTAATATGTGTTTTGTCCGTTTTAATACATCGCTTGTGATGCCATCCCAACCTGGAGCTGATGCCGCTTTTAAGTTATCGATCACTTGTACAATTTCTATTTCATCTGTTGGGGTAAGGAATAGTGAAGCAGATGGAGTCTTATTTTTATCTATTAAGGCGCAGAGTTCTTCCTCAGTTTTATTTATTTTAGTTAATATGTTGGTCGCCAAATTCTTTCCTACTTTGCTGAAATATCTGTTTAATTTGTTTACTGATTCTACTGGTGTGCTTCTAATATTTAGTATTTCTGGGCTATTTAAGTTTTTGTTTGATGGTATGTTACATATCTGTTTCACGGATTTCCACAGTTGTTTATTATTATTTTTATGTTTTACAATTGATTCCTTGTCGTTCTCGTCTTTTAGGTTTTGAAGTATGTTATTGCAGTAGTTTCTATACCGTTTGTATTTTATTTTTAGGTCTGTGTTGTTTGGATTTTTTCTTAGTTTTATATGCATTTGGTCTCGTTTCCGTATACAGCTTAAAAGACCAGGTGTTATCCATGGCCTTTTAATAATTTCTGATGATTTGATTATTTTTTCAGTGGTGTGTTCTTTAATTTGTTTAGTTAGATATGTAATAAAGAGGGTAGCAGCATCATTAGCATTACTTTCATTAAGGACAGAGGACCAGTCAGTTTTTTGTAAACTATCGGTAAGTTCTAGGTAATTTATATGTTTAATGTTTTGTTTAATTACAGCTGGGGTAGTAGGAGATTTTTGTAATCCTATCAATAAGGTGTCGTGGTCTGTTATATCACTTTGGCATACTATAACTTTTGATGTCATTTTGGTTTTTATTAGTGCATGGTCGAGGCTGTTTTGGCCTCGTGTAGGGTATAGTTGGCCAGGTAGGTAACCATAATGTGCCGTGACATTAAGGTATTCTTCAGCTCTTGTGTCAGTTGTTCCCATTTTAATGTCGATATTTAAGTCCCCTGTAATAATTGAGGTTTCTCCAGCAACCGAATTCATAACCTTAATCAGCGAATCTAAAAATTTTTCAATACGATAGTATGATGGCGACCTATAGATGGCAATAACACTAAGTAATCTATCAATATTGATAAGTAAGCAGTTTGCTTCCTCAAAAGGTGGTTCTTGTATTTGGACATTTAAATTGTCTTTTGACAGAATTACAATGCCGTCGTTTTGATTTAGTGACCGTCGTGTAAAGTGGCAGTTGTATCCTGTCAGATAGATTGTTTGAAAATTGCTGTCCAGCCAGCACTCAGTGAGCACAATTATATCAGGTTTAAAGTTTAATCTAGACAAAAATACGAGAAAATAATTGAAGTTTTTCCTGATGCTTCGTATGTTTTGCGTCAGTATTGTTATGTTTTTCCCAGTATCCCCAATCTGCTCTTTACACAGTTCTGGGGACGTTAGTAACGTACTGGTGATTAAATCAGTATTATCAATTTCTTTTATTAAATCATTACAATCCATAATTAATTATTAATATTTTTATGTAACACGCACTTAAGGATAACAATATTTGTTTCTTCATGTCGGTAGATGGGTTTGTTGATAGTACACATATTAATATATGTTAGTATTTTATTGTTACTTGTAGGATATATTTTATTTACGTTATTTATGATATATAGCAAGGATAGATAGTAGTAAGCAACGTTATTAGATTTTTTTGCTAGATATTGATTGTTGTTTTTAATCTGTATATTATTGTTATATATTATTATAATAAATATTGTGTTTAGTTGGATTTTATTCTTTATCGTGTTATAGGATATTTGTTTAGTGTATGTGTGTGTTATTTGTGGAGTTGTGTATGTGTATAAATTAATTTTAGACATATTATTATAAGCACTCTTACAGCTATAACTTATCCTAACTAAATTTCTGATTGAGTTCGCAGCAATAAAAATAAGTAATATAATAAAAATACAATGATAGTTATAGTTGCACTGTGTAAGACAGCTATTTAGTAAATAGTTATTACACATGGTTTTAGTGATGGATATATATTTTACTAAGTTTATTACTGCGATCCCATTATATTCTAGTCATATTTTTTTTTCGAGTTTGCGCAGATTTTCCAGTTGAGCTTCATTTTTAATTAAAATATACGGTGATCCTTCGCTTTTTCGTACATATACGAGTCCATTTGCTATCCAGCAGTATGCATATTTTTCTGACTTAGCTAAGTCTCTCGCCAAGTAGTGTAGCCGCTTTGCTTTTGCGGTTAGATGTTCCGATATATATATTGGAGTATTTTTGGCATCAAGGGGTTTTATTCCTAAATGACTACTGTTGAGCTGGCTTGCTGGTCTTTCACGGTTGTATTTCTTTGTAGCGTTTAGGAATTTATATTTTTTTAGAGTATCCGTAAATTCGACGATGACTGTAGAATTCTTGTGCTCTGACTTGCTACGATTTCTAAATACATCCCGTAAGCAAGATGAATCAAAATCAATTTTTAATGTGTTAGAAATTGTTTGAATCATGGCGTACAAACTTTCTTTCGTTTCTCTCAAACATTTGGGTACATTTCTTATTTCTATTTGAGTTTTTTTGGTGTGACGTTCGAAGCTATCTACTTTTTCTTCTAATGAGTTTATTTGTTGAGTAATTTGCTTTTTTTCTGATTCAAAATCGTGTATTTTAAGTTCAATATTTTTTATTTGTTCGCTCATGAAATCCATTGAGGTTTCGATATTTTTATTTGTCTTTTCTATCGTACTCATATTTGTTTTTATTTCTTTTATGTGCTTGTGTAGGCTCTCTAGTTTATTATTTTGGTCCTCCATGAGGCTAATTACTAAATCCCTCATTTCGGTTTTAAAAGAGGATAGTTCATCGCTTATTGTTTCCCCGGATATTCGTCGACGTTTGCTGCGCATTGTAACGCACTCCTGTTTATCATATTCGTTGGAGACAAGCTGTATTAAGTTCGAATCTGATTTCGACTGTTCCTTTTCCGGCGGTGAGCGGAGCATGGTTGTTCGATTGAATTATTAGTAGGCCTAAATGTACTTGCGCGTGAGCAAAAAATTATCTCCGTTTTTGTCGTCACTAGCCCCACTACTAGTTCAGCGATAGGGTCAAGGCCAATCGAAATGCACTTATGCGCTTAGGGGCGGGGCGCTGCTCGTGCCGCAATTAGATAAGCGTATTTGTCTCTTTTATTCATGCGCAATTTAGTTTTGCATGAAGGTGATGACCGATTCTGCAGTATTCTTGTTTTAGCGCGAAGGTGACTTTTTTTTTTTTTTTTCTCTTTTTAACATTTGTATGTCGCATGTGGCGTGATTTTAAATATCACACTCACCTCTGTGTGCAGCTGCGCTCCTGGTACTATTCCGCATTTAGAGATTTACTTTTTTATTTTTAGAACTTTATATTTTTTAAATCTATTACACTATTACACCTTGTACACGTCTGTTCTTGTTGGGCGTCGGAGAGAAGAGGATACATTCGTCAGCGAGTGACTGTCAGCTCCCTGGTTGATCCTGCCAGTAGTTATATGCTTGTCTCAAAGATTAAGCCATGCATGTCTCAGTGCAAGCCGTATTAAGGCGATACCGCGAATGGCTCAATATATCAGTTTTGGTTCCTTAGATCTTACTCAGTTACTTGGATAACTGTGGTAATTCTAGAGCTAATACATGCAATCAGAACTCTGACCAGTGATGGGATGAGTGCTTTTATTAGATCAAAACCAATCGACGGAGGGCCTCGCGTCCGAAGTCGTTAATTTTGATGAATCTGGATAACTTTTGCCGATCGCATGGTCCAGTACCGGCGACGCATCTTTCAAATGTCTGCCTTATCAACTTTCGATGGTAGTTTCTGCGACTACCATGGTTGTCACGGGTAACGGGGAATCAGGGTTCGATTCCGGAGAGGGAGCCTGAGAAACGGCTACCACATCCAAGGAAGGCAGCAGGCGCGCAAATTACCCACTCCCGGCACGGGGAGGTAGTGACGAAAAATAACGATACGGGACTCTTACGAGGCCTCGTAATCGGAATGAGTACACTTTAAATATTTTAACGAGGAACAATTGGAGGGCAAGTCTGGTGCCAGCAGCCGCGGTAATTCCAGCTCCAATAGCGTATACTAAAATTGTTGCGGTTAAAAAGCTCGTAGTTGCATTTGTGCGCCGCGCTGCCGGTGCAACGCATCCGCGTTGATACTGGCACGTTTGCGGAGCATATCGTCGGTGAGCCGTCGGCAAAACGCCGGTTCAATATCAAAATCCTATCGCGGTGCACTTCACTTGTGTGTCGAGATGGGCCGACAATTTTACTTTGAACAAATTAGAGTGCTCAAAGCGGGCTCAAAATGCTGCTTGAATATTTCGTGCATGGAATAATAGAATATGATCTCGGTTCTATTTTGTTGGTTTTCAGAACTCCGAGGTAATGATTAATAGGGATAACTGGGGGCATTCGTATTGCGACGTTAGAGGTGAAATTCTTGGATCGTCGCAAGACGAACATCAGCGAAAGCA
>FR990150.1:2662587-2665087 GCA_905404295.2 Ochlodes sylvanus
TATAATATCGATCCTACAAATGACTATGCACGTCGCTAGACGACTATACATTTTGGCGCATAAAAGTTTTTAACAAAACGGCAAACCTGAACGTCAACGCCCACGGACGACATCTCTCAAACACCGGGCTGATACGATGAAATGTTTTAACGTTATGTGTTAAACGTTATTAAAAGTGATATAATTTGAAAATGTCTCGTTTTGAACTATCAATTGTGGGGTTACGCTGTTTAAAACGCGCGTACACTCTGTCGGTGTTACTCGGCGTCTTCGTTGCAGGGATGCTTCGATTATCGCGTAAGTGTGACCGAAAAAATTATAAGCGTACACGATATTGAAAATCTGTACGACGATATTATGCATCACTCGACGTCGGCGTTCAGCGCGCGGACGTCGATTGGTCAGTTGTTATCGTCAGAGCTATAGACGGATACATTCGTCAGCGAGTGACTGTCAGCTCCCTGGTTGATCCTGCCAGTAGTTATATGCTTGTCTCAAAGATTAAGCCATGCATGTCTCAGTGCAAGCCGTATTAAGGCGATACCGCGAATGGCTCAATATATCAGTTTTGGTTCCTTAGATCTTACTCAGTTACTTGGATAACTGTGGTAATTCTAGAGCTAATACATGCAATCAGAACTCTGACCAGTGATGGGATGAGTGCTTTTATTAGATCAAAACCAATCGACGGAGGGCCTCGCGTCCGAAGTCGTTAATTTTGATGAATCTGGATAACTTTTGCCGATCGCATGGTCCAGTACCGGCGACGCATCTTTCAAATGTCTGCCTTATCAACTTTCGATGGTAGTTTCTGCGACTACCATGGTTGTCACGGGTAACGGGGAATCAGGGTTCGATTCCGGAGAGGGAGCCTGAGAAACGGCTACCACATCCAAGGAAGGCAGCAGGCGCGCAAATTACCCACTCCCGGCACGGGGAGGTAGTGACGAAAAATAACGATACGGGACTCTTACGAGGCCTCGTAATCGGAATGAGTACACTTTAAATATTTTAACGAGGAACAATTGGAGGGCAAGTCTGGTGCCAGCAGCCGCGATAATTCCAGCTCCAATAGCGTATACTAAAATTGTTGCGGTTAAAAAGCTCGTAGTTGCATTTGTGCGCCGCGCTGCCGGTGCAACGCATCCGCGTTGATACTGGCACGTTTGCGGAGCATATCGTCGGTGAGCCGTCGGCAAAACGCCGGTTCAATATCAAAATCCTATCGCGGTGCACTTCACTTGTGTGTCGAGATGGGCCGACAATTTTACTTTGAACAAATTAGAGTGCTCAAAGCGGGCTCAAAATGCTGCTTGAATATTTCGTGCATGGAATAATAGAATATGATCTCGGTTCTATTTTGTTGGTTTTCAGAACTCCGAGGTAATGATTAATAGGGATAACTGGGGGCATTCGTATTGCGACGTTAGAGGTGAAATTCTTGGATCGTCGCAAGACGAACATCAGCGAAAGCATTTGCCAAAGGTGTTTTCATCAATCAAGAACGAAAGTTAGAGGTTCGAAGGCGATTAGATACCGCCCTAGTTCTAACCGTAAATATGTCATCTAGCGATCCGCCGACGTTACTACAATGGCTCGGCGGGCAGCTTCCGGGAAACCAAAGATTTTGGACTCCGGGGGGAGTATGGTTGCAAAGCTGAAACTTAAAGGAATTGACGGAAGGGCACCACCAGGAGTGGAGCCTGCGGCTTAATTTGACTCAACACGGGAAATCTCACCAGGCCCGGACACCGGAAGGATTGACAGATTAACAGCTCTTTCTTGATTCGGTGGGTGGTGGTGCATGGCCGTTCTTAGTTGGTGGAGCGATTTGTCTGGTTAATTCCGGTAACGAACGAGACTCTAGCCTGCTAAATAGGCGTCGCCATTTAGGTGTGCATGACTTCGGTCGTGCAACTCACTGGCGACGTATTAAAATTCTTCTTAGAGGGACCGGCGGCTTCGAGGCGCACGAGATTGAGCAATAACAGGTCTGTGATGCCCTTAGATGTCCTGGGCCGCACGCGCGCTACACTGAAGGAATCAGCATGTTCTCCCTGGCCTAGAGGCCCGGGCAACCCGTTGAAACTCCTTCGTGCTGGGGATTGGGGTTTGCAATTATCCCCCATAAACGAGGAATTCCTAGTAAGTGCGAGTCATAAGCTCGCGTTGATTAAGTCCCTGCCCTTTGTACATACCGCCCGTCGCTACTACCGATTGAATGATTTAGTGAGGTCTTCGGACCGACACGCGGTGGCTTCGCGGCCGTCGGCGTTGCTGGGAAGTTGACCAAACTTGATCATTTAGAGGAAGTAAAAGTCGTAACAAGGTTTCCGTAGGGGAACCTGCGGAAGGATCATTAACGTGTATTTCGACTTTCGTGTTACTTTGAAAAGAGTAGAACGGAATCGTCGAAAGATGCGTAGACACGAAATGAATATCCAAAACGATTCACGTCCGACTGATCTCGACCCGTGCGCGTCGTCTCAGCGCGATCCGT